>CAUJRU010001562.1:0-54900 GCA_963277665.1 Viscum album
GACCATGTATGATGGTCTTAGCTTGGGATTAAATAGTTGGTCTATAAGTCCCCAGTCTTAAACATTACTTAATCTTGAGTTATTACAAGAATACACATTGAGGATTTTTTTATGTTTAGAGTTTTAGATAATTAGATCATATATCATGCATTACATTCCACATTTAAACAATGTGGTTACATCAAAGACAATATTTTTTCATCAAAGGAAACATTTTTAAATAAAACATGGATTATTTCTTGACACTTCCTCAATACTATCATCACATCATGTACCTTTCCCTTGACCTGTGAAAAACATTTCAAAAACTTGGGATGAGCATAAAAAGCTCAGTAAGGGATATAAAAATACGGAAAGAAAACCTTAGCCCATGTATACATAGGAATCAATGAAATCATACTTCAATCATAAAACATAATCACTTTAACACACCTCATTAAATCATAATATTTATGAATAACTCATAGAAAACATAATACATAAAGGTAACTTGAGGCATTCATAACATTCTTATGTAGGGAGTAACCCTCATGGTTATGTTTGGAATACCCATTACAGTATATTCCCTAAATATCTTCAGAGAAACCTTAGCGTTTAACTCCATTGCATTACCCAATGCATTGGAAAGCTATCACGGGCTCACCTGCCCTTAGATTATCACATAACCACCTGTCTTCATAAACAATTCCCAAGAACCATAACATAACTATATCACATAAAACATGTATAAATGAAACATAACATTTACACATCTCAATCAAAAGATATCAAAAAAATGTTGATATAATCAAAAAATTATCAAAACCATTTTTAATACCAAAATAAAAGAAAAGTAAAACATGGTATTTATTTTTCATTTAAAAAAAGTTATGGCTTGAAGAGGAAGCTGAAACTCAAATAATGGTCACGGTGGCGGAGAAGTTGTTGTCGTCGCATACGTACAACAAAAACATTCCCTTTTTTTTGTTTAGTAAAACGATTCATATAAAAAATATTCCCTTTGAATAAAAGTAAAAGTCAAAGGGGTTTATACACCGTATAAAAGAAAGTTGTGTATAAAACAAAATATGCCTCAATGAAAAGAGATTGAGACGAAGTCCCATACCTCGTGTCTGACTTGACTCAATCGTTCTTTAATCCCATGAATAATAAACTCGAGTTAATTTCTACTTTATTAAGAATCTTTTTCAAGTTCATTATTCCTTTTATATCACTTATTACCATGTTATGAACATTATGTAACTATTTAAGTTAATAACGGTCGTAATGTCTATCTTTGGTACTTGAGCCAAAAATAAACTTCTTATAATTAAAAGTTGTTCATGTGGTAAAATATCCATTATATATAGAATTATATTCATGATGTAGATATCATATATATCATATATATCCACTATATACATTCATTTATAATATTACATAACATTTAGAGGTAAGAAATTAAATGCACCGTTCATGGAGACGGTAAGCCATACGTACCCATGAACGCTACTTTAATTTCTATTTCGTATTTAATGGAATGAAATAATAATGATATAAAGGTATATAATAATTCCAGTATGATATCACATGTAATACCATTAACTCCATCCTTTATACATCCCACATATGGCATTAATGAATCAAATCACTTTGAGGGGGCGGTAGTCCGCACTTCCTAAAATAAAATTATCGCGTTTACCCATAATGGAAACCATAAGGGTTTTCCATAAATAAAAAATACATAAGAATAAGGAAACATTAAACATAATATATATCATATATAAATATAGTTACATCTTAATGGCCACCATGAGAGGTGTTAAAAGAATATTGAACAGTCATCGTTTCGTGAGGCAATAATTCGCCACTCACAAAAAACAGTATGTTCTTTAACCATTAGACGGGAGTGTGTGTAATTGTAAATAAAATAATTTACATAAAAACATCCTATTATATTTTAAATACTGGTTTTGTTACAAAAAAAAAAGGAATAAAAAGAGTTTAGGGGGGTTGAGAAACAAAATAAAACAGAAGGACATAAGAGAAGACATTAACTTTAAATCGGGTAACTCCCCTTGGTTTAAACCAAAAGGGTTTGTTGAAGATCTTTATTCCTAAGGTAAGGCTTCTATGATGAACAGATGGATGTGGAGATATAAAATGTGCAGCGTTTCTCCAAGCCAAAGGCTTTAGAGGTGTGGGTAAGGTGGTAGAGTTGTGGGCCTTTTATAAGAGGGAGGAGGGACACTCTTGGAAAGTCATGAAATGTTACTTTATTATAAAATGATTTTTGAATTTTAAAGGTCCCACAATGATATATTTCGAGGATAAGGTGATACGGGTTTGAAATCCACCCATCCAATAGGTTTTTGACAAGTTTAAGTCTTAGATTTTACATTATCTTTTAATTTTATTTAAATCGTTCATTAATGAGGTAATCACTACATCATCATGGTGTCATAAATAAATTTACTTATTTAATGTATAAAAATTATAAAAAAATAACATGATGTAGGAAATATTTTTATCTTTCCAATGAATATTTATAGTCTAATAGATCATTTATTTAAACAAAATTAAAATTGTTTTACTTAACTGTTACATACTTTTGTTATATTTAACTTTCTTTAAAAATAAAAAGATAAAATGTCCCTATCACAAAAAAAGTGATTACATGGGGTCCAAAAGATGGAAAAAGGAATCCCATGGTCGGCCATGAAACAAAAAGTATCATTAGGACACATTTTGGGGTCATTTTATATTATTATGATATTATTTTATTACCCTTAACTACCCGATTACTAATTAATCACGATAATTAAAGATAATTACTATCGTTACTATTTATAATGTCCAAAAACAAAAGAGTATTAATTACATAATTTTTACCTTCTGATTCCAAATATGTAATCCATTTTAACAAATTCCAAACACAGAAATTTTAGTAATTAATTTAAAAATAATTCCCATTGTCAAAACAAATAGTGGGTTTTTTAGAAACAATATCTATCAAAAGTTTAACACTTGTTTATGCAAAATTCTTAAGTGAAATTAATTACAATGACCAAAATTGGATTAAATGTAAAAATTTATACTAATTAAACTTTAAAACATATTAAAAAGACAATATATCCATATAATTAAATTAGATGAAAAAGCAGTTTTGAAGTAAAATGTAGTATTTTTCACTATTCATTAAAAAAATGAACATTGTTAGAAAAATACCAAAAATTTATCCAAAGTAAATTTCAATGCCCCTATTCTAAAGAATATGTTTATTTTGACAAATAGAGATTATAAAAGTGTCAAAAGATAGATTTAAAAATGGTTTTCCATCAAAAGGTGGTAAAACAATCTTTTAAAAATATTAGAGAATTCTATGCTTAAGATTGGATTTATTCTAATTTTAAGCCTCTAAAACACTATCTAATTTATAAATAGAAATAGATATGAAAATACATAATTCTATACTTACTTGGGATGTTACATCCTTTACCCCTTTAGAAAATTGTGTCCCCGCAATTTATTTACTTATCGAATAAGTGGGGGTATTTATCCCTCATTGCATTTTCAGATTCCCATGTTGCCTCTTCAATCATGTGGTTTTTCCACAAAACCTTTACTTGATGAATCACCTTATCCCGCAATACTTGCTCCCTATGATCAAGAATCTTGACCATTTATTCCTCATAAGATATGTTCTCTTCCAGCTGAACTACCTCTGGACTCAAAACATGGGATGGATCTGGCATGTACTTCCTTAACATTGAAACATGAAAAACATTGTGTACCTGAGATAAACTCAGAGGTAAATCCACTCAGTATGAAACTGATCCAACTCTCTCCAGAATTTCATATGGTCTAATGAACCTTGGACTCATCTTTCCTTTCTTACCAAATCACATCATACTTTTCCATGGTGAAACTTTGAGGAAGACATGATCACCTACCTCAAAAGAGAGATACTTAATCCTATTGTCCGCATAACTTTTCTACCTTCTCTGAGGTGTTCTCATGTGCTTCTGTATCAGCTGAAATTTTTCTGCCAACTCTCCTACCAATTCTGGTCCCTTCAACTTCCTTTCAACCACTTCATCCCAAAAAGCTGGAATTCGACACTGCTTCCCATATAATGCCTCAAATGGTGCCATCTGTATACTGGAATGAAAACTGTTATTATAAGAAAACTCATCCAAAGAAGGATGTTGGTCCCAAATTCCTTGATAATACATCGAAAAAGCACATAAAATATCCTCCAAAGTCTGAATTGTTTGTTCTTACTGCCCATCTGATTGAGGATGAAAAGTTGTACTAAAATTTAATTCAGTCCCCAATGACTTCTGAAGGCCTTTTCAAAAGTTAGAAGTAAACCTGGAATCACGATCAGATACAATGGAGAGGGGAACTCCATGTAACCTGAATATCTCTTTAAGATACAAACGAGAAAGTTGATCTTAGGAAAATGTATCTTGTATATCAAGGAAATGAGCAGATTTAGTCAAGCGATCAGCAATAAACCAGATTTCATTATTTCCTCGAGGTGTCTTAAGAAATCCCACAACGAATTCCATGGATATATTCTCCCATTTCCACTCTGGTACTGGTAAAGTCTGAAGCATCCTTTTCGGTAACTGCTGCTTTTCTTTAACCTGTTGATAAGTCAAGAACTTCATAGTAAAATCAACAATATCTCTTTTCATTCCATCCCACCAGTAATACTCCCGAAGATCTATATACATCTTAGTACAGCCTGGATGAACTAAAAATGGAGAACTATGAGCTTCACATAACAACTCTCTCTTCAACTGTGAATCACAAGGCACACACAATCTCTTCCCGAATCCCAAAACACAATCATTATCAATGTTGAATTCAGGTAACATACCCTTCTGAACCAGCTCTACCATTTCTACAACTCACTATCTTGCTTCTGAGCTTGCTTAATTCTGTCTAATAGAGATGATCTCACTTACACCTGAAACAAAATAGAATAAATTTCTACCCCAACAACTTCTATTCCAAGGTTCATCAAATCCTTAACCAAAGGATCAGGTTCCAAACATAACATGGTTAATGAAGCATTACTTTTTCGACTAAAAGCATCAGCCACTTTATTTTATTTTCCCGGATGGTAATAAATTGTACAATCATAATCCTTGATTAATTATAGCCATCTCCTCTGTCTCATGTTCAATTATTTCTGAGTGAATATATACTTTAAACTTTTTTGATCAGTATATATTTCACAATTTACACCATACAAATGATGCCTCAAAATTTTTAAAGCGAAAACAACAGTAGCTAATTCTAAATCATGTGTAGGGTAATTTATCTCATGAGTTTTCAACTGACATGAAGCATAAGAAATTAAATGATCATTCTACATTAAGATGCAACCAAGTCCTTTTATTGAAGCATCACTGTAGATAACAAACTCACCATTCCTGGAAGGTAGTGCCAAAACTAGAGCATTCACCAATCTTCTTTTCAATTCCTGAAAACAATCATCATATTCTTTTTTCCAGATAAACTTAACACCCTTCCGAGTTAGCTTAGTCATTGGATAAGATAACTATGAATTTTTTTAACAAACCTTCAGTAATAGCCTGCCAAACCAAGAAAACTATGAATCTCGGTTACATTTGTGGGTCTTGGAAATTCTTCAACAACCATTGTTTTTGCAGGATCAACAATTATTCCATCTTTAGAAACAATGTGACCAAGGAAAGAAATTTATTGCAACCAAAACTCACACTTTCTGAATTTCCCATACAATTAATTTTCTTTTAAGGTTTTCAAAATAATCCTTAAATTACTTTCATGGTCCCTTTTACTTTTAGAAAACACCAAAATATCATCAATGAAAACAACCACAATCTTATCCAAGAACTCATGGAAAATTATATTCATAAGGTCCATGAATACAGCAGGTGCATTGGTTAACCCAAAAGGAATTACTTCAAATTAATAATGTCCATATCTTGTACAAAACGCAGTCTTAGGAATATCTGCTTCCTTTACCTTCAACTGATGGTACCCTGATCTCAGGTCAATCTTTGAAAAATACCAAGCTCCCTAGAGTTGATCAAACAAATCATCGATATGAGGCAAAGGATATTTGTTCTTAACAGTGATGTTATTCAAGGATCTATAATCAATGCAAAGTCTCATTAAACTGTATTTCTTTTTAACAAATAAAACAGGATCATCACATGGTGATGTGCTAGGTTGAATGAAACTTTTCTCTAATAAATCTTACAATTTATCCTTCAAATCTAAAAGTTAAATTTGAGCCATTCGATAAGGGGGTTTTGAAATTGGATTAGCATCAGGAACTAAGTCAATAGTAAATTTGACTTCCTGATCAGGTAATATTCTAGGAAAGTCATCAGAAAAAACATCAGGATAATCATTTACCACTGGAACATCATTAATCTGAACGGTTCCTTTTTTTCAACCATATGTGAAAGGTAACATTCATTTCCATCTTTTAGAAGTTTCTCAGCCTCTTGATATGTTATCAACAGTAAGAGTTCATTCTTGCACACAAACTGAAAGTATTTATGAAAAGAAACATCTTTATCTCTACAATCAATCATAGCATGGTAAATAGAGAGACAATCCATACCCAGGATAACATCAAACTCTACTAGAGGTAAAACAATAAGGTTTGAAAGTAGGTTCTTTACAAGGATAAGGATAGGAATAATCTTATGAATTATTTTTGCCTCAAAATTTCCCCCAGGTGTTTTTACCAAAAGTTCCGGAGTCATTTCTTAAGATGGCATTCCCAATTTACTAGAAAATTTTTCAGAGATAAAAGAACGTGTAGACCCCGAATCAAAAAACACATTGGCATAATCTGAAAAAACAAAAAAAGTACATGATACCAATTCATTTGATGGACCAACATCTTCTGAAGTAGTTGAAAATGATTTTACCACACCTTTCTTCTTGTATTATGACTGCTTCCCATCATTTGAGATCTTTTTCGAACACTCGTTTGCATAATGACCCATCTCATTGCACTTGAAACATTTCATTAGCTGTAAATCAAATTTGGTCTTACCATCACCATGATATTTTTCAGTGCAATCACGAGCCTTATGTACCATCTTACCACATCGGTAGCACTTTCCAAAATTGAAAAGTCATTCCCCAGCATGATTTTTACCACATTTATCACAAACTAAAAACTTAGTTTTCTTAGCATCCGACCTTTTTGAAGGATTCTTCTCTTTCTCCTACCACCTCGGTCTCTTCTTCTGTTGGTTGTTATAGAACACTTGATCATCAAAAAACTCTATTTCCACCTTCTTAGCACATCAATCAAGCTTTTCATAACTCTTGAACTCACAAGAAGCTAAATCCATTCGATATTTTGGATTTAATCCCAATTAAAAATGATTGATTTTACTATCAAGGTCTCGGATAAAATTTGCAGCATACCTTGCCAATCGAGTGAACCTTTATTCATAAGCAGCCACTAAGTCGTCCTCTTGACTCAATTCCAAGAATTGTTTTTCCATCCTAAGTCAAACAGCCTTAGGAAAATATTTCTCAAGAAAAATAACTTTGAATTCATCCTAGTCAAGAGAATCAATCTCATCAGTGTCCCTGATATTTTTAACCATCAACCAACACTGATCCGCTTCACCCTCCAAACGGTAAATAAAAAGACCAACCTTTTGATTGTATGAATAGCCTATGACATTGAAAATCTTCTCTAGTGCTTTAATCCACCCTTCAACTAGCACAGGGTCAGATGATCCTCTGATTGATGGGGGATATTGCCTCATGAAATGTTCCAGCACTGACATGTTCCTTTGCGGTTGATCTGGCTAATCTCGTGCATGGATACCACCACCATTTATCGCTTGAGTCAACTACGCCATTACTACAACAAACTGTTCAGTTCCAATTCTGACCATCTCAGGATGCTGATTTGGAAGGTCATTTCCTTTTATATGCCTTCCTAGCACTGCTTCCATGTTTCCTCTATGGAAAAACATTCTGAACAAACATTTTTTAGATGAAGCAACATGGTAATCTTAAAATTCTATATCATTTCAATTTGACCATAAAAAATTATTTTTGGATAATCATTTAATAGAATTATAACTCCTAAAGTTATCTAAACCAACCTTTAATACCACTATAAGGCCCCAGACTTAAACATTTCTTAATCTTGAGTTATTAGAAGAATACACATTAAGGATATTTTCAGGTTTAGAGTTTTAGAGAATTAGATCATAAATCATGCATTACATTCCACATTTAAACAAGGTGGTTACATCAAATACAATATTTTTTCATCAAAGGAAACATATTTAAAATAAAACATGGATTCTTTCTTGACACTTCCTCGAAACTATCATCACATCATGTACCATTCCCTTGACCTGTGAAAAACATTTCAAAAACTTGGGATGAGCATAAAAATCTCAGTTAGGGTTATAGAATAAGGAAAGGAAACATTAACCCATAAATAAATACAAATCAATGAAACCAAAACTTTTCATTCATAACATACCTTATGAAATCATAATATTTATGAGTAACACACAGAAATCATAAATCATAGAGGTAACTTATGGCATCCATATCAAATTTGCATTGTAGCTACCACATCTACATAAGGAGTCACATTTGGAATACCCATCAAAGTATATTCCCTAAATCTCTTCATAGAAACATAAATGTTTTCTTCCATCTCATTACCTAATGAATTGGAGAGCTATCTTGGGCTCACCCGCCCTAGGTTTATCACAGAACCACCCGTATACGTAACAATGGACAAGAACCATAACATAATAATAACACATAACATAAGTATAAAAGAAAGATAACATTCTCACATTGCAATAACAATATAACATTTTAAGATATTGAAATAATGAATCCATTCTAAAAACCATTTTCAAAACCATTTAAAACATTTAATAAAGCGATTTTTGAATCAAAGTGTCCCATACCACTTTAAAGCTTTTAACATTTTAAACCATTAATATCCATATAAATAAAAAAGTAAAACCATTTTGAAAACGTGGATATTAATGAGAAATATTTATAAGAATAAATCATTAAAACATTTAAAACGATATTTTAGTTAAAGAGTTTTTAACAAAATGAGAGACACTTGAATAGAAATAATTGAGGAATAACATTTAATAAGAACTTCATAATATCATGAGAATAAAGGGATTCATGATATAATATGCCAAAGGACAGTATATACACCATATAAGTGTGAATTGGTTCATAACAACAATGAAGTCTCAATAGAAATGTAAAATGAGATGAAATCCCTTATAAAGAAGGTATCCTTAAATTAAGGATAAATCAATATCATAATTATGTGTGAAAAATAGAAAAACACCCAATATAAGTGGATATTCAGTGTAAAAAAATCACAGGTTATGCAAATTTTCGATTATTGCTCGGGTTATTATCTCGAAGGGTGTAAGGCCATGGAAGTTCCATGAATTGACAGGAAGGTTGGCGGAGATCTGGGGCTTCAGTGATTGGAAGATGACGGCTATGGGGAAAGTCTTCTATCATATTGTCTTCCCCAATGATGAGTGCAAGCGGCGTGCTTGGAGTCTGGGGTCCGTCTCTTTGAACCCGGGATACCTTCGTATTCATGAGTGGGATCGGAATTTTGATCCTAGCTCTGTCAGGAACTCCTTTGCACAGGTATGGATACGAATTCATAAGCTGAGCTGGTTATACTGGCATCCTCAGATCCTCTGGGACATCGCCTCTTCTGTTGGGAACCCTATTAGGTTAGATAAACAGACTGACAATCCCAATTTTGGACATTATGCAAGAATACTGGTAGAGGTTGATATGTCTGGCACCTTGGTTGAGCAGGTTGTTTTCACTACTAGAGATGACAGCATTACCCTTGAGATTGGCTATGAAAGGATGCCAAAATTCTGCTCAAATTGTCGTATCTTTGGTCACACATTTCCTGAGTGTAACAGGAATAAATTCTGTTCATTATGTAAAATCAATGGCCATGATGATTTACACTGTCGACGGAAAGGGAATGAAATGGGTAAGCCTGTGGTCCCTGTGGAAGCGCCTGCTGATGAGCAGACTGACATTAAGGATCCTCCGGTTGGGGGAGGACAAGGAGCTGTCATCTGTGAGAAGGTACAAGAGGCTGAGGGTGCTGAGAGGCCGCAGGATGTGAGTCATTCTACTCCAATTGCTGCTTCTGCTGAGGTTCAAGTGGACGAGGAAAATGAGCAGGGCTTAATACCTGCTGCTCCTATGGGAATTCAAAATGTGGAGGTCTGTAATGAAAATGTGGACACTTCTGCTGGTGAACAGGATGACAAACAGGAGCCTCCCATGTCTGAGGAGGTGGATGGAAGCGAAGGGCAGGGGGAACCTCTCAACGCTGGGATTTTGGCAGTGCAGGCTGATGGGGAATTTTCCCAAGTACATGTCTCGAAGGTGGCAAGGAGAAAACTCCCAGCTACCTTGACAGAACCACCCAATTCAATTAACAGGTACTCATCCTTGTCCGATGATGATGCTGTCACTACCACTGATGGCTGTTCTTTAAATGAGGAGGGGGAGTCTTTTTTGAATGAAACAAAGGAAAGCACAACACCTAGATATGCTGGTCCATGCACTAGGCAGCGTGCCACTCATCAATGAAAGTCCTCTTTTGGAATTGTCAGGGTCTGGGGAACTCCCCTACGGTCAAGGTCCTGAAACACATTATTCTGACCAACAAACCAATGCTGATTGGCATCGCTGAACCCAGAATCAAGTTCTCCAATTGGATGTCCTTCAATTGGTCGACTTTAGGTTATTCTTTTGTTACTCCAAATCAGTCTGACAGCGATGTTGAGGCTCTATGGGTTCTTAATCATAATACTGTGAGTATTGAATCTGTTAAATCAGAATGTCAGTCTGTATCTCTAATGTGTGCCCTTCAGTCAGATATGTTTTGTGTTACTTTTGTCTATGCCCTTAACCAGTATGTTAGGAGGAGAAGTTTATGGAGTAGTCTTGTGAACATTTCTGCGAATATGGATAAAAGATGGATTATACTTGGTGACTTCAACACAGTTTTGAGACCGGAGGAGAAAACTGGGAATAACTTTTGTCGTGCAGCAGCGTGGGATTTCTCCACATGTATTGATCAATGTAATCTCATTGAAATACCAATTTTAGGTGCTCAGTATACTTGGCAGAGGCATACTCACCTTGGGAGGCAAGCAAGCAAGCTGGATAGATGCTTAGTGCAGATTAGTGGTCAAAGTGAGGAAATGGAAGTTTCTGGCATCACTTTGTCCAGGCTACATTCTGATCATCATCCGATTTTAATTGATATTTGTGTTAGCACTTCACGGTCAGCACCTTTACCCTTCAAGTTCAATAATGCCTGGTTAACGGTTCCTGGTTGCAGGGAAGTTGTTCTGAAAGCTTGGGCGCAGCCTGTACAAGGCAGTGCCTTGCATGTCCTTGCCGGGAAACTGAAAGCTGTTAAGGCTGGAATAAGGGAGTGGAGTAAGAAATCGTTTTCCAGAATTGACCAGGAGATCAAGGAGGCAGACTCTCTCTTATATGAATGTCAGCAGGACAACATGTCGAGTGATTCCGTAACATCACAAGAAGTACTGGCAGCTTCAAGGCTAGATAACCTGCTTGTTCTTAAGGAAAATCTGGCCAGAAATCAGTACAGTGCAAGATGGTTAAAAGAGGGGGACAGGAATTCTCAGTTCTTTCATTGCTTACACAAGGAGAAGAAAGTTCGGAGAAATCTCAAGGCTTTGAGAATTTGTGGACGCTTGCACACCTCTGAGAATGACATTGTTAATTCTGTGACTGAATATTTTCAAGATCTTTATTCTGAATCAGGGCAGGACATATCAGACAAGGTCATAAGATGTATTGAACCAAGCGTGGATGAGCTGCAGAACCGAAAACTTACTGATATTCCTAACATGAAAGAAATCCATGATGCCCTCTTCTCTCTGAACATAGATAGTGTGGCTGGGCCTGATGGCTTTTCTAACAAATTTTTCATGTTCTACTGGGAAATCCTCCATGGGGAATTGACAGAAGCAGTCCGAGAATTCTTCTATCATTCCTATTTGCCTTTTGGAATGAATTCAAATTTCATTGCCTTATTACCCAAGAAGGAGAATGCGCTTGATATCAAGGACTTCAGACCAGTTGCCATTGGGAATTCCATTCCCAAAGTCATTAGCAAAATTATTGCAACAAGACTTGGTGTCATTGCTCGGTCCCTCATTTCTTTTAATCAGTTCGGCTTTGTGCCTGGCAGGAATATACAGAATTGTCTATTTACTGCTTCAGAATGTGTCAACATTATGAGAACAAAGGTTAGGCATGGAAATATGGCACTCAAGCTGGATATCTCAAAGGCTTTCGATACGATCAGATGGGATTTTATCTTCTCTGTTTTGAACATGCATGGATTCTCAAGTAAGTTTATTGGCTTGGTTAAAGCCATTTTGGAAAGTGCTAGACTATCTGTACTGGTCAATGGTTCGCCAAGGGGGTTCTTTCAGTGTTCCAGGGGTGTACGGCAGGGTGACCCCTTATCTGGCTTGTTATTTTCCATGGCTGAGGACTATTTGAGCACCTGCCTCCATGATCTTGTTAACTCTGGGATCTATCAGAGAATGGTGTATGGGAGGAACTGCTTCACTCCCTCTCATTTATTCTATGCTGATGATATCCTACTCTTCTCTAAGGCTGACAGAAAAACCATAACTTCTATAAAGACTATCTTTAATCATTATGAGGAAGTTTCAGGTCAGGTCATAAGCTGGAGTAAATCCTTTGTTGTTTTTGGTGAAGGCGTTAGAGCTGTTAAGCAGAATAAAGTGGCCAGAAGGCTTGGAGTTAAAAGGGGCTCCCTACCCTTTATCTATCTTGGGCTGCCTATGTTTTGGGGAAGAGTGAAGAGGGTATATTTGGAGGATATTTCTCTTAGAATCACTAATCAATTGGCCAGTTGGAAGGGGAAATCAATGTCACAGGCGGGTAGGATTTGTCTTGTGAACTCAGTCGTCACATCAATGTTTGTGTATGCATTCTCACTATATAAGTGGCCTGTCGCTTTGCTCAGGGATCTTGCTCGCTTGATCAGGAACTTCATTTGGACTGGCTCAATTCAGCAGAGGAAATTGGTTACTGTTAAATGGATGGACTGCATTAGGCCTCTTTCAAATGGTGGAATGGGAGTGAAAGACGTCAGGGTTTTTAATGATGCTTTGCTACAAAAATTCACTTGGAGGCTACTTGTTGGTTCTGATTTTTCCTTGGAGTTTCTTTACAGCAGATTTTTTTACAGGCTTTGTCGAAGGTCGAATGTGTACCTGAGGTCGTCTGTATGGGCCGCAATTCGGAGTGCATATTCCGAGATCATGTTGCAGTCCAAGTGGCTTGTCTGCTCTGATTCTCATCTGAACTGTTGGACAACAAAATGGTTGTCATGCCCTATTGATAATGCTGCTATTATTCCTTTAACCATGCGGGGTCTTTCTGTTGGCGATTTGCAGGTCAATACACAAGCCCGAGCCTTACTTCCTGCTACTCTCCAAGCGGAATTTTCAGCTTATGCTTTCATGGACACGGACACTCTGATTTGGGAGCCTGACATGGCTGGTGTCTTCTCCAGCAGGCTGGCTTATGCTATGCAATGCGGCAACAATAATCCAGCTCCTGCATGGGTGATGGCGGTGAGGACAGCTTACATCCCACCGGCTGATTCCCTTCTCATATGGGGGATTTGGAAATGCAGACTTCCAGTTCAATCTGCATTACAAAAGAGAGGTTTGAGTTTGGCCTCGGTTTGCCCACTCTGCCTTGCTGCAGATGAGTCTATTGAGCACATTTTCATCAACTGCAACTTTGCTGCTCGGTTCTGGCTTTATATCACAGAAATTTTCCACTGTAGATTGGATCTATCATCGGTTGGTTCACTGCTGAATTCTGCTATACATCAGGAAAATAGTGAGCAGGTTTATTCCTTGCTTATTACTGCTGTTGTATCTGTTATTTCCTACGTCTGGAAGGCCCGGAATAAAACTGTGTTTAATGGCGGCAGTCCCCTCTTCAAAGAGGGAGTGATGGCGGTTCACCGAAGCATTAAGCTTGCCTCGGAGAAGCAAACTGGCTGCATGCATAACAACATGGCTGATTTCATCTTATTAAGATCTCTTGGTGTTTGTGGCAGGGAGAGAAAGCCGAAAGTGATGAAACACATTAGGTGGATTCCTCCAATTGCTGATTTTTTGAAGGTGAATGTGGATGGGGCCGCATCTGGCGCACCAGGGCCGGCTGGTTGTGGTGGCGTCTTCAGGACCTGCAGAGGTTTCGTCAAGGGGTGTTTCTTTCATTACATTGGAAACGGTTATGCTCTTGAGGCGGAGTTATGGGCGATGATAAAGGCTATAAGGTATGCTGCTCGTTATGGCTGGAGGAAGATGTGGATTGAATCGGACTCTTCTACTGCTGTGAAGGCTCTTAAAGAGCGGTCCAGGATGGTTCCATGGAGGATGCTCCCTGCTTGGATCGGCGCCCTCAAAATTGCTGAATCATTTTCTCTTGAGGTTTCTCATGTTTACAGAGAAGCAAATCAAGTGGCGGATGCATTGTCAAAAAGAGCAATCCTTGAGGTGAGCTCTAGCTGGTCCTTTGTTCTCCCTGAGTTTTGCAATGATTTTGTTCACAATGATAGGATTGGTACTGTGTTTACAAGGTTGTGTAAGGCTCCATCTTTCTGAGTGGCTTGTACTATTTTAACTTTTATTTAATTTTATGGGAGCAGGCCTCCTGGCTCTCAGGCTTTTTGGGTATTACATATTCAACAACTACAAGTTGAACCCAAAGAAATCAAAATTGGGTTAAGAAGTTCCCTTGTAAAAATTTGACAGGCTAACAGTGTCACTATAAAATTTAGAAAATGAGTTGATGAGAAAAAAACGGTATCTCATAACTCGGAAATAAATTCTACATCACTAAGTATATATAATAAAATATCCCAACATAATAATATGTTAATTAAAATACATGACAAAAAAAGTGTTTTAAAAATAGGCGGGTGAAAGGTTCCCTTTTCGATATGGGTAACTTCCAAAACGTACACCCCATGAAAAAAGGGTCATACAATGAAGATGTGAATAACAATAAATTAAAGTATATTACACAAAGAATACAAGAATGGGAATTACAACACCAAAAAAATTAAATAGTGGAAAATGTAGCATGAATCTCACGGGAATAAAAGTGAGATGAAAAATCCATTATGAAAACTCAGCAGCCTAACAACGCTAATTAAAACATCCAAAAATGGATTGAAGAGATAAAATAGGATATATCATCATTTGAAAATAAAATTTCAAGTAAGGGGGATATAAAATAACATCCCCAAACATAATAAATATGAGCTTAAAAGAAGTGACATAAAAGAGAGTACTTAAAAAGAAAGAGGGAGGTTGGATCCCTTACCTCAAGTCCGACTTGTCTTGTTCGTTTCTTTATATTCCTGAATAATACACTAGATGTAATTTCTACTTGCTTAAGAACCCTTTTAAAGTTAATTATTCCTTTTATATCACTTATTACCATGTTATGAACATTTTGTAATTATTTAAGTTAATAACGGTCGTCTTGTCGATCATTGGTACTTGAGCCAAAAATAAACTTCTTATAATTACAAGTTGTTCATGTGGTAAAATATCTATTATATACAGAATTATATTCATGATATAGATATCATATATATCATATATATCCAGTATATACTTACATTTATAATATTACATAACATTTAGAGGTAATAAATGAAATGCACCGTTCATGGAGATGGTAAGCCGTACGTACGGATGAACGCTACTTTCATTTCTATTTTGTATTTAATGGAATTAAAAATAAATGGAATATATATATATATATATATTATAATTATAGTATAATATATATGTTATATAGGTCACATAAGTTCATTAATTTAATTCTTTATACAATCCATGTATTTCATGAACGAGTCACATCACTTGAGGGGGCGGTAGTCCACACTTCCTCAAATGAAATTATCGCATTTGCACAACCTGCAAAGCATAAAGGTATGTTTTAAATGTAAAATACAGAAGCATAGAGAGTAAATAAATATAATATATATCATAAATAAATATAGTGCCATCATATTTGCCACCATGAGAGGTGGTTGGAGAAGATAGAACAATCATCGTTTCGTGAGGCAGTAATTCGCCATCCACGGAAACAGTAGGTTCTTTAACCATTAGATGGAGGTGTGTGTAAGTGTAGCTCGAATCCTTATCATAAAAACATTATAGTAAATTGAAGATACTTTTTTTGTTACAAAAGAAAGGTATAAAAAGAGTTTAGGGGGTTGGAGAATCAAAATAAAATAAAAGAACATAAGAGAGGACATTACCTTTAAATCAGGTAACTCCCTTTGGTTTGAACCAAAATGGTTTCTTGAAGAGATTTATGCCTAAGTTAATGCTTATAAGATAAATAGAGGGATTTGTAGATATAAAATAAGCAGATTGTGGTCAAGCCAAAGGCTTGAGAGGTGTGGGTAAGGGGGTAGAGGTGGGGGCCTTTTATAAGGGGGAGGAGGGGCACTCTTGGAAAGTCTTGAAAAGTTACTTTGTTATAAAATGATTTTCAGATATTAAGGGTCCCAAAATTATATATTTCTAGGATAAGGTGATAAGGGTTATAAATACACCTATCCAATAGGTTTTTGACAAGTTTATGTCTTATATTTTACCTTAACATTTCATTTTACTTAAATCGTTTATTAATGAGGTAATCAGTGCATCATCATGGTGTCATAAATAAATTTATTTATTTAATGTCTAAAAATTATTAAAAAAATATCATGATGTAGGAATTATTTTTTAGATTTATAATTAATATTTATAATCTAAAAATTGACTTGTATAACCCCATGTAAAAATTGTTTTTGTAAAACAATACATGTTTGTGATACTTTTATTTTTACTTTAAATAAAAAGTTATTAATGTCATTTTCTTACCCAAGTGGACCCATGGGGTCCCATAGTTGACCCAAGGATTTTCTTGGTTGGCCATGACTTATCCAATAAGTTTAGTACAAGTGTAAAGGTAATTTCATATTATTATATAATTATATTTACCTTTAATTACAATAATTATCTTTAATCGCGATTAATAAAACTTAAAAGTTACTATTCACCAAAAAATTATTTTAATCCCATTGAACCACATTTTACATCCTAATTACAACCATGTATGTTGGATTTTTTTAAATTCAAATCACAGAGGTGGTAAAATTTCATTTAAATGAAAACTTGGTTTTTTTAACTATCACTTAGTGGTTTCACTATTCATCAAAAATTGATGTTTTTCAGAAAAATACCAAAACTTCACCCTAAGCTATATTTTATATTAAAAATTCAAAAATTATGTCCATTTTACCAAATTAAAAACATAAAATTTTCATTAATTATTTTTATAATTAATTCCCGCTATCAAAAAATAACGTGTTTTTTAGAAACAATATCTATCAAAAGATTGACACTTGTTTGTGTCCAATTTCAAAGTGAAATTAATTAAAAGGACCAACATTGGATTAAATGGTAAAAATATATTTTAAATAAAATTTAAACCCAATTAAAAATATAATCTATCCATATAAATAAATTAGATTAAAAGGAGGTTTTGAATTAAAATACAACATTTTCACTAAAAATGATCTTTATCGGAAAAATAACAAAACTTTTACACAAAGTAAATTTTGATGTCCAGATTCTAAAGAAAGATTTTATTTTGTCAAATATAACATATAAAATTTTCAAAGGTATATTTAAAATGGGTTCTCCATCAAAAGGCGGTTAATCGACCTTTTAAAGAATACTAGAAGATTTATTCTTAAAATTGTATTCATTTGCATTTTAAGCCTCGAACATTTATTTGGATAAATGAAAAAATATTTGACAAGCATTTATAATCATTTGGTAGTTAGTTCTGTTCATTCTTTCCATTATAATGACTATGCGTTAACTACCATTTAAAATAATATTATTTTATTATTAGCATGCAATGTAAGATTTCAAAGAAACTCATTGTTGCGTATTGGGTACGCCATTAAACATAACATTCCCTTTAAAGTGATATTATTATTTTATTCACAAATATTAATAAATATGAAAATTTCATATTATTTATTTACCCGGTATGTTACATCATTCCCCCCTTTTGGGAATTGCGTGCTCGCAATTTTAAAATTGGACTCAGAAACTTCATTGAAAGTCCCACATTAGAACAAGAGTCAGTAAAACTATCACTTTAAAATAAATACAGAGAAGTAAAAAGGTCACCCAAGTTAACCCATACTAGGATTCCATGAAAAAATGGATATGGAGGAGAAAAAAAGGGTCATGTTCTGATTGAGAGTGATAGAAAACATGATTAGGAGGAAGTTAACCCCATAAAAATCACAAACTTATGATGGGTTAAACGGTATGTGATTCCCTAGTAGGAAAAGTTAACAAACAACATTTTTGTTTTAAGTTAACTTTTAAAAAGGAATTTATTTATGAGCTTAACTAAATCATAATTAAACATACTCACTTGTCATGTAGACTTTCATCTTTTACTAGATTTCTAACTCAAACTCATATTTTCTCCAAACAATGAGTATTTCAGGATGACTTGTTCAAATTAAGAGCGCTATAATCAACTTTTAGAGAATCACCTAAACCAAAAAAGATGAACTATATATTTCCCATGTCTTTAAACCACAACCAAAACTGAAAATTGTTAGTACAAGATCAGATAATACCCAAAAAGGATAATCCTTTATAAAAAGAAAAACTACTCTTAATCTCTAAAAATTTTCCAACAAAACCCAAAGTTCATCAAAGACCATTCAATAAAAAGAAATCCATAAAATTATTCAAATTAATCCAAACTAAGAATCAAAAAAAAATCTCCGAAGTATTTAATCACATAGTCTTCCAAGATAAATCTTAAAATTTATCTCCAAATAACTTCAATTACTCTTAAAGTCTCATACTGAAAAGTAACTAACCTAATCACATGTCCTCCATGATAGGCTAATAATTTCCATAGATAACCCAAAATAAACTCATTCCTGATTCATAAGATCATCTAACTACAAATAATTTGTCATACTAACCCGGGACTTCACGCAGTCTAGTGGTAGGCAATAAATACCAACCGCACTTTGGTTGTGGGTTTGATTCCCACAACTTTGTCCGACGTGACGGGTTGTCACACGGTCTGCGTGTTGTACTTTTTCCAAAACTATATAATTCTAAAAAAATTCCCCAAAAAGAGATAAAATCATCAAAAATAACCATAACATAATTTAACCTCAATTTTATCTCATGACTTTGATTTTTCCATCATAACATATAGTAACCCATAATTACCTCAAAAGTAAGGATCATATAAACCCTAATGGTTACCTTTAAAATTATCACCTGAACTTCCACATCGAGTTGGTTATCTCATAAATGATGTATTAAAGAACTCAGCAAGGTTCAGGTGGTTTATCATGACTCCTGATATTTGGTTGATAAAAACCACAAGAGTTCTCATTGCAGCTCCCAGATCATTTAGTTGTTCTTTCAGAAAACCATCACAGTTTTCTTCACATCCACTATCACTTTGGTGCCTGATATATCCAGCCATTTACTAAAACCAAAAAGGTCAGTGTGAGTATATCATTAGAATCATCATATAATACTATGATATAATTATTCATTTTATCATAAACTCATTCACTTTATCTAAAACTATGACTCTTTCTGAAATACTAACCATTATGGTAATGTCGCTTATGCTTAAAGAATACCCTAACCACTAATGTTATCTAAACCGACTTTTGATACAAACTATAAGGCCCCAGCCATAAACATTACATAATCTTGAGTTATTCAAAAATTCACATTGAGGATCTTTTCTGGTTTAGAGTTTTAGAGAATTAGGTCATAAAATCATGCATTACATTCCACATTTAAACAAGGTGGTTACAACAAAGACAATGTTCATTTTTTTCCATCAATGGAAACTTATTGTAAATAAATCACGGATTCTTTCTTGACCCTTCCTCAACAATATCATCACATCATGTACCTTTCCCTTGACCAGTGAAAAACATTTCAAAAAATTGGGATGATCACAAAAAGATCAGTAAGGGTGATAGAATAAGGAAAGGAAAAATTAACCCATAAATAAATACAAATCAATGAAACCAAAACTTTTCATTCATAACATACCTTACGAAATCATAATATTTATGAGTAACTCACATAAATCATAAATCATAGAGGTAACTTATGGCATCCATATCAAACATGAATTGTAGCTACCATAGCTAGATAGGGAGTCACATTTATAATACCCATCAAAGTATATTCCCTAAATATCTTAGTAGAAACATTAACTTTTACCTCCGTTTTGTCACCCAATGCATTGGAGAGCTATCTCGGGCTCACACGCCCTAGGTTTATCACAGAACCACCCGTATGCGTAACAATGGCCAAGAACCATAACATAATCATAACACATAACTTAAGAATAAAGGAAAGATAATATTCTCACATTGCAATAACAATATAAAATTTTAAGATATTGAAATAATGAATCCATTCTAAAAACCATTTTCAAACCCATTTAAAACATTTAATAAAGAGATTTTTGAATCAAAGTGTCCCTTACCACTTTAAAGCTTTTAACATTTTAAACCATTAATATCCATATAAATAAATCCTTAAAATCATTTTGAAAACGTGGATATTAATGATAAATATTTATAAGAATAAATCACTAAAACATTTAAAATGATATTTTAGTTAAAGAGTTTTTAACAAAATAAGAGACACTTGAATACAAATAATTGAGGAATAACATTTAATCAGAACTTTATAATATCATGAGAATAAAGGGATTAATGATATAATATTCCAAAGGATAGTATATACACCATATAAGAGTGATTTTGTGCATAACAACAATGAAGTCTCAATAGAAATGTAAAATGAGATGAAATCCCTTATAAAGAAGGAATCCTTAAATTAAGGATAAATAAATCTCATAATTATGTGTGAAAAATATAAATACACCAAATATAAGTGTATATTAAGTGTAAAACAATCATAGGTCATTCAAACATATTCATATGATGACATATTCAATAACTACAAGTTGAACCCAAAGAAATCGAAATTGGGTTAAGAAGTTCCCTTGTAAAAATTCGACAGCCTAACGACGTCACATTAAAATTAAGAAAATGAGTTGATGAGACAAAAATGGTATTTAATCACTTGGAAATAAATTCTACATCACTAATTATATATAATAACATATCCCAACATAATAATATGTAAATTAAAAGACATAACAAAAGAATTCTTTTAAAAAGAGGCGGGTGAAAGGTTCCCTTTCTGATATGGGTACCTTTCGAAACGTAAAACCCATGAAAAAGGGTCATGCAATGAAGATGTGAATACCCATAAATTAAATAATATTACACAAAGAATACAATAATGGGCATTACAACACCACACAAAAGTAAATAGTGGCAAATGTAGCATGAATCTCACGGGAATAAAATTGAGATGAAAAATCCCTTACGAAAACTCGGCAGCCTAACGACGCCACTTAAAACTTCCAAAAATGGATTGAAGAGGTCAAATAGGGTCTCTCATCATATGAACATAAAATTTACAGTAATAGGGATATAAAATAACATCCTCAAACATAAGAAATAGGAGCTTAAAATAAGTGACATAAAATATAGTACTTAAAAAGAAAGAGAGAGGTTGGATACCTTACCTCAAGTCCAACTTGTCTTGTTCATTTCTTTAAATTCCTGAATAATAAACTAGAGTTAATTTATAATGGATTAATTTTTTTTCAAGTTCACTATTCCTCTTATATCACTTATTACCATGTTATGAACATTATATAATTATTTAAGTTAATAATGGTCGTCTTGTCGATCATTGGTACTTGAGTCAAAAATAAACTTCTTATAATTACAAGTTGTTCATGTGGTAAAATATCCATTATATAAAGAATTATATTAATGATGTAGATATCATATATATCATATATATCCAGTATATAATTACATTTATAATATTACATAACATTTAGAGGTAATAAATGAAATGCACCGTTCATGGAGACGGTAAGCCGTACGTACGCATGAACGCTACTTTCATTTCTATTTCATATTTAATGTAATTAAAAATAAATGATATATATATATATATATATATTATAATTCAAGTATAATATATATGTTATATAGGTCACATATGCTCATTAATTTCATTATTTATATATTCCATGTATTTCATGAACGAGTCACATCACTTGAGGGGGTGATAGTCCACACTTTCTCAAATGAAATTATCACATTTGAACAACATGGAAAGCATAAAGGTATGTTTTAAATGTAAAATAAAAAAGAATAGAGAGTAAATAAATACAATATATATCATAAATAAATATAGTTCCATCATAATGGCCACCATGAGAGGTGGTAGGAGAAGATAGAACAATCATCATTTCGTGAGACAGTAATTCGTCATCCACGAAAACAATATGTTCTTTAACAATTAGACGGAGGTGTGTGTAAGTGTAGCTCAAATAATTCTCATAAAAAATACTAGTATATTGAATATATTAATTTTGTTACAAAATAAAGGAATAAAAATATTTTATAAGGTTGGAGAAGAAAAATAAAACAAAAGAACATAAGAGAGGACATTACCTTTAAATAGGGTAACTCCCTTTGGTTTGAACCAAAAGGGTTTCTTGAAGAGCTTTATGCATAAGGTAAGGCTTATAGGATGAGTAGATGGATGTTGAGAGATAAAATGAGCAGAGTTTGGTCGAGCCAAAGGCTTTATAGGTGTGGTTAAGGGGGTAGAGGTGGGGGCCTTTTATAAGAGGGAGGAGGGGCACTCTTGGAACGTCTTGGAAGGTTACTTTGTTATAAAATTATTTCCGGATATTAAAGGTCCCAGAATTATATATTTAGTGTATAAGGTGATAAGGATTCGAAATACACCCATAAAATAGGTTTTTTACAAGTTTATGTCTTAGATTTTACCTTATCTTTTCATTTTATTTAAATCGTTCATTAATGAGGTAATCACTACATCATCATGGTGTCAAAAATAAATTTATTTATTTAATGTATACAAATTATAAAACAAATATCATGATTTTTGAAATATTTTTATATTTATAATTAATATTTATAGTCTAAAATATGACTTCTATAACCCCATGTAAAAATTGTTTTTGTAAAACAATACATGTTTTTGACACTTATATTTTTACTTTAAATAAAAAGTTATTAATGTCATTTTCTAAGCCAAGTGGACCCATGGGGTCCCCAAGTTGACCCAAGGATTGTTTGGGTCGCCCATGACATATCCAATAAGTGCATGACAAGTGTAAAGGTAATTTCATATTATTATATCATTATATTTACCTTAAATTACACTAATTACCTTTAATCGCGATTAATAAAACTTAAAAGTTACTATTCACCAAAAAATTATTTTAATCCCATTGAACCAAATTTTACATCCTAATGAAAACCATGTATGTTGTATTTTTTTAAATTCAAATCACAGAGGTGGTAAAATTTCATTAAAATGAAAAATTAGTTTTTTTTAACTACCACTTAGTGGTTTGACTATTCCTAAAAAATTGATGTTTTCAGAAAAATACCAAAAATTCACCCCAAACTATATTTTATATTTCAAATTAAAAAATGATTTCCATTTTACTAAATTCAAAACATAAAAGTTTCATTAATTATTTTTATAATTAATTCCCGCTATCAAAACAAATAATGTGTTTTTATGAAACAATATCTATCAAAAGATTGACACTTTTTTATGTCCAATTTCAAAGTGAAATTAATTCCAATGACCAACATTGGATTAAATGGTAAAAATATATTTTAACTACACTTTAAATCCAATTAAAAAGATAATATATCAATACAAATAAATTAGATTAAAATGAGGTTTTGAATTAAAATACAACATTTTCACTAAAAATGATCTTTATCGGAAAAATAACAAAAATTTACACAAAGTAAATTTTGATGTCCAGATTCTAAAGAAAGATTTTATTTTGTCAAATATAACATATAAAATTTTCAAAAGTATATTTAAAAAGGGGTTTCCATCAAAAGGCGGTTAATCGACCTTGTAAATAATATTAGAATATTTATGCTTAAAATTAGATTCATTTTCATTTTAAGTCTCTAAAATTTATTTGGATAAATGAAAAAATATTTGACAGGAATATATAATCATTTGGTAATTAGTTATATTCATTCCTGACATTAAAATGGCTAGTTGTTAACTAACATTTAAAATAATATTATTATATTATTAGTGTGCAACGCAAGATTTCAAAGAAACTCATTGTTGCGTATTGGGTACGCCATTAAACATAGAATTCTCTTTAAAGTAATATTATTATTTTATTCACAAATATTAATAAATATAAAAACGTCATATTCTTTATTTACCTGGGATGTTACACTCTATACACATGAATTTTTAAAATTAGTAATGGGTGAGTTACCTTGAGGAATGTGAATTTTTGGAAATGTCACTCAAACTCACCTATAAAATGACCTTTCCTCTATACACATAATGCCACATATAAATATATTTTTACTCAAATATATCTATAAATTACCTCCCTAAAAACTCTCAGCCATTTTTTAATTCCTCAAACCCAAGAGGGATCCCAAATTCCTTTAAAATCATAGAAGGTTTCTAAAGGAGGTCACGTTGCGACATAATAACTAACAACAACATTTATCAATTTTTAATTTATCATATTCATCCACATATTCTTGAATCATATTTAAAACTTCAATAAAATGTAATTTTAATAATTATTCTAATTTAAAATGGATATTTAAATAATAATAAAAACATATACTTTCCCATTCATTCACTATAACACTTTTTTATTTGTGTAAGTTTTACAGCCTACATGAATGATAATATAATCATTCCATCATGAATGATTATGAAAAATTCAATAATAGTAATATGTTGTACTAATTCGGAATTTATGCTATGTTTTAAATTCTAAAAAAATAATAATATATATATATTACTTAATATAAGATATTGTTTTTATTAACTCAAAATCCCAAAATTGAAATTTTCAAATCATTATTTACAAACCATTACCGTAACATCCATGAAATAATAATAGGAATCAAGAAATATATAAGACATATATACCATATATATAGAAATTATAGAGTTTTAAAATTCATCCTCAAGGAAAAGGGTCCAAAACTATCATATTATAGAAATCATGGAACATATGGAATAATTAACATCAAATAATTAATTTTAAGTATGAGTGACTAATAGAGGGGTAATAAAATTTACAAACAAATGGTATTATGTAAAATAAATATAAATACTTTTATGATATTAAAGAATAATAAACCTTAATTTATTATAAAATAAGTTAGAGGGTATCCAACCTAGTAGTAATCCAAGGTTAGAGATTTTCATCTCAATTCACTTTATTTGAATCATGTTACATATTATGCTCCAATATTAATTTATATGGTGTGTATTGACACAATCTGACAAATCCAGACACCCCCCATTACCATAAGTAAGCAGTGTGTACCACCCTAATACATCCTTTAATATAAGAAGGAAATTATATTGGCACTAAGAATTCATAATATACATGGGAGTCTTTAGCCTATATCATCCTATAACAAAACATTATATCTAATACACAATATATATATATAATCAATAAAAATAATCTTAATAAATATATAATAACATAACTATATAAAAATGAATCAGTATAAAAATTGAAATCTAGTTAAATTTCACAATAAAAAACAAAAATATAAACCAAAAGTGTAAATATAAAACAAAATAATATCACCAAACACACCGATGAGGAATAGAGTAAAACACCTCCATGCTATAAGAAATCTTGGGAAGAGAACATTGAAAGAATCCATCCATTCCAGATGCCACCATACACCACCATTATATAAAATTTACACTAGCTCTAAATATTCTGAATTTATCCCTAAACTATGTAACCTTTTCAAAAACGTAACACGTGTGGGAAGAAAACCCATGTAGTGGTGAGTATAAGCAACACTATATAGGTTGAACATATGATGTAAAGACAATAGTTCTGGTAAAAAATATAGATATTAGGGTAAATGTATGGAGAATATTAAAGGGACATATAACCTTTAAAATTTATTACAATCAAGTAAAAGAAGTATCCCGATCTTTATAAATCATCTAATTGAAATATTCTACCTCAAAATAGTCAATAATAATAGGATAACCAAATTCACATAAATCCTGATTTCAATTTCCCATTTATAAGTTGTATCTAGAAGCCAAAATAGTATACCAATCATATTTCAAGACATGTAACACCCAAAAAACACATCATCGTAACTACTCAAAATCTATAATGCCTAAGACACCTCTATGTATTCATGTGAGGGAACAAAGGCTCATTGGGGTTTCAATGTTGGTCGAGGGGGTAACAAACCCTATAGAGGATCCATCCCTCAATTTATAGTGCATGAATCGACCAATGGGGTTACCAAATCCCTATGTTGAGGATCCATGCCCTTCCATCTAGAGGGATACCTATTCCATCATGTATATTGTCATCTCATTTTATAAGACCGGAATAATTTTATGCAGATTACAAAACCTGTATCTACTCCAACAGTATATGAATTTATCTCCATAATTTTAAATATGATATAAAGAACCCTAATTGGTTTACATAAGTCAATAATAAATCATAGAAGATAAAGAGATATGTAACATCATGTTTTCATCCAAAAAAGACTCATAATGAACAATTCTTATGACTGATTCCAACAGTTGGGTAAAAATATAAGAAAATATCCAAGGATGACACAATATGTAAAATATAATTCTATGTACACAACTATAATTCCTTATAATGTGATGAGAATATTCTTATAAAGTTAAACTCAATTGGATTCGACCAAGATGTCATGTTCTATAGGGTATACTATGTGTGGGAATCATCCTTTCTCATATTCGCACAATGTATGTATACATACAGAATTAACTTCAGGGGACATATAATATAATATTAATTATATGGAATTTATGCTAACACTAAAAAATTCATGAGTCTTAAATAAAAAAATTGTCTTTATATATAGAATATACTAAATGGGGAAACCATAGTCCACTAGGTGTGTACTCATAAAATATCTCAATTTGTGTCTCTGATATGCCCAACATGTAACTTGGACAATTTGATGTGTGGTGTAGCATCCTAATTTTTTTTGGTATACCTCTTTTTATGATTTTAAACATATTAAATGGTGTAAAAAATTATTTTATTATGCTAGGAGTGGTCGTAAGAGGATATGATTCGAATGATGGAAAATGGAAAAATAGAGTTGGTTCACACAATTAATATATATACACTATATGGATGGTTTTGAGTTTAAACAATGATTTTGGGTTTAGGAAAAGGAAATCATTCAAAATGTGATATTTTATTCATGCCATGAATAGTTAATTCAACATTTTATGCCAAGGGGACACCGTTATCAACGTATCGACCATTCCGAAAGATCATGTAATGAATCAATGTTTCACACCATGAATCATGTATGCTCTAATATATTAAATGTTTTGGTTTCCCATCCACTTTGAAATTTTCATCCCTCTTTATTCGCTAAACTAGAAATCTTGTCTAGAAGATTTTGGGTGATTCCAACTCTTCTGAACTCCTTTTCTTGGAATTTCAATCTTGGTCAAATTAATTGTCAAGTATTTAGTAATTCAGAACTATTTATTCTTATAAAATATGATACTATTGGGTTTGGTAGCATATCTAGGATATGTTTTTGGGATATACTGATCATGTTATGAGTCTTATCCAACTTCTTCAAGTCCCATTCTATTATTGTCTTAGATAGGCCGATTCTCTCTTTAGTTATGGTGATTCATGTGAATATTTATCTATGTGTTGATCTTTCTTCACTATAGACCCTTTTTATTGTGGTCAGATGATTTTAAGTTGTGGGAATTTTTATTTAGGGCCTCATCTCACTTTCTCTTGAATTCCATTTCCTTTGGGTGTGTGGATCCCATTATGGGTGTTCTGCAAGCCAAAATTAAAGTAGGTAGTTTTATCTCTAGCATATATTATTTTAAATATTGATGATAATTATTTTATAATTATTTTTCTAAATTAATTTAGTGATCTTTAAAATCATTGTTATGAATGATTAAAAAGGTTTTTTGAGAAAAGGTGGTCCCCCCTTATTTTGGTAAAAGAGACATTTCTTTAAATCATTTTGGAATGGAATGTGAATTTCATTTTCAAAGAATGTTTTTATAAAAAAGGGTTCTTTATAAATATTTTTTGAAATTTCACATTACCTTTGAAATTGATTTGACATATTTCGCACATGGGAGCTTAGGTACCTAAGTGGAGGGTTTAGTATTGGGCCATGTCTGATGAAATTGTAATAGGGTTCAAATTTTGTGGTTCTCCTCTATTCCAAGATCATAGATACATTGGCTCTATTAACTTAGTATTCACATTATAGGGAGTTAAATTTTTAAGGTTTTCCTCCACCCCTAGTTTATATATTCATTGATTCTAGGTACCTGGTCGAACACTAGTTTTTTATTGTGATATAGGTATGAGTGACCTATTTTTACAAAACTTTGTTACCTAGGGATTTTGACCATTGTTTTTTGAATTTGATATGATACATGCTTTGATCAAGTTAAAGGGTTTGTAGAAATTATTATTTGTTATTGTATTTCTAGGTTTTGTGAAAGATTAAGAAATACAAAATAATTTTCCATGATTTTGATATAAAAATGTACAACTGAATATCAATCCATATTTTATTTAAACAGAGAATATTGGAATTATTTTATAAAGAAATAATATGGAATAGCATATTGGGATCATACTAAGAGTATTTTTACTGCACCATACACACTCCCTCGAGAGTGTTCAGACCCTATTTTATCTAATGTAGGAAATTTAAAGGTTCCACACTTATGCCAAGAGGTTTATAATAACTGGGTGTGGGTATCCAATGGTGAGAAAGTAGAATGTTTCCAACATATCACATAGAGAAAGAGTCTTTTTCCCTATAATGTCCATTATTTTTTGTTGTTTTATTAATATGTAGCTTGGTTTTATCATGATTCCATTTTTGTATCAGTAATGTTATCACTCATTGATTTATGACATATTATATTTCTTGTTAAACTTTTGTATATATTCCACATGTCTTGTTTCATGTTAGTAAAATTGATACCTATAGTTATTGTTGGTTTCCATTTTCTACTCACCATATTGTATGGATTGGGAATTCACTTTGGTTATTTCCACATTCTAGTTTGGAACTTGGATGAATGAATTTTATGAGTCGAGTTGTAAAAATTTGGTAATAGATCATGGTTATGCTTAGTCATGGGATGTTTGAAGACATGAGATAGGATTATCGGGACCTGAGGGGTATTATTCAATTAGTTCTTGTCCAACACTTGTTGTGAAATCCCATAATTCACCAAGGTATTTTCAAATTTCTATCTTCTATATTGGGTTCTGACCATGATCTCAGTTTCTACATATGTTCTTCATGTTTAAACTAAGATTTTTTCATTGTATGATCTCTTCCTTATGTTTTTGGTGTGTTTCAACCTGACTCTAAGACATATTCCATGGGATCCTTGGGAGGATATATTAGTATATTTTCCTCAATGTAATCATCCTATAGATTATATTCTCTTAGAGGATATCATATGGGAATTTCATTCTATGGACCAGAAAGTATGATTGGTTCAAAACCAATATATTGTGGTGAAACCAGGAGCTGAAGGAGATAGGGATCAAGAAATAGAGTTCCTATTTGAAAAGGAACTATCATTTAAGTGTACAAATGAACCCCATGAGGCAAAGTATTATATGTAGAGACCGATCAGGTCTTAAAATTCTTGGACAGACAAGTGCCCATCAAAGTGTAATGAGAATGTTTAAATGCAAGGGTCCTATAAGGTGATGCTAGGATTACATGGATATACCAACTAACATGTATTCTTAGAGTTGAAGTTATTCAAGGCCATTTTCTATCAATAGTTATTCCTAGAATATGTGATGATAGAGTAGTCATTTGAGTTCATCTCCTTGTAGTTGTGGGAGAATTTAGTGTTGGAGTTCACAAATTGGTTTGTAGAGCTGGTTCATTTTGATCAAGTGGGGGTGATGAATAATTTTTTGAAGACTCCAAAATAAATAGTGTTTGTGTCCTAATAACTAATCATAGGTATATATGTTAAATCCCACCACCTATGATAAGACATTTGATAGGGTGGTTATAGAAGAAATGGATATTGTGGGCATCATTATCTCACTTAGATATTCACTTATACCTATTATAAGTCTCAGTGGAACACTAGAAAATAAAAGGATATATCATGATAACTATAATGGTGGTGGAGGTGGTTCTCAGTAACAGGACTCCTCTAAACCATAAGTAAGAACCAATAGTGTGTCCCATGAATCACTTTTAATGTGTAAAGGTTTTCCACAACTGATGGTCTTGATCCGCACCTATAGATAATTGCAATCCTTGTGGCTTCCAAGTGTAACTATTGGGTTTCCTTCAAGAATTGTTTATTCCCCAATGTGTTAAGGGATATTTAGTGTTAAAGTACATTATGGTGAAGTCATAATCTTCAGAGTTCACATATCTCTAACCATAGGCCTTAAGAGTGAGTCACCTTCTTACATCATATTAGTTTCTAGCAAAGGTCAATACGGGCATGAATACAATGTGAGGTAAAATATTTATTTCATCTTCAATAACATCTAATCTATTTGATATGGGAGCCTCTCACTCATTTATATAATCTTGTTTTGTTTATGTTTTATAAAATTTATATGGATATCATGTCCATTTTTATGGAGATTACAACACCCCTTGGAAATAAGAAATAACCATGGATTGATTCTACATCTTATCCTATTTTTATATAAAATGAAACATTGTTCTGATATTTATAGGTTATTGATTTTAGTCTTTTCGATGTCCTCATCATGATTTAATGGTCGGTCACTCATCGAGCTCAAATTAATTTTCATCCTGGGAATGTTTTATTATCTTCTATTGATGGAAGATCTTAGGTGTTCTAGGTATTGTGATATTTTAAGTATGGTAGTGTGGGACCTTTTCTCCTATAGCTCAGGATTGTATTGTCTATCATTGTAGTAGAGATTGATTGTGTTGGATATTTTTCTAATCTCCCCTAAGTTTTTCATGAATTAATTGAGGTTTTACATGACGACTTTTATGGTCTTCCTCTAATAACGGAGGTAGAGTTTTCAATCGATCCATTTTAAGAAACATAACTAAGTTTTGAACCCAATTATCAAATGGAACATGCTGATATGAAAGAGATCAATGTTTTGTTGGATGATCATTTTAAGAAGGTATTTATTCATCTTAGTGTTTTATATGGGCATCCTTATCTTTTCTAAGAAGGCTGATGGTACTCTTCATCCTTTCATAGACAATTAGAAGTTAAAGTGGATGAATTTTTAGAATAATTACCCTTTTATTCATGAGGATGACATATTTGATTAGTTAAATGAGGTAAATTGGTTTTTAAAAATCGATCTCCAGTAAGTGTATTAAAATATTAGAGTCTAGGAGTTTGATATCCTAAATACTGACTTCAAGATCCGGAATGGGAATTTTCAATATCTTGTAATGCCTTTCAACGTAACCAATTCTCCTATAGTGTTTATGGATTTGATGAACCAGATATTTGACTAGTAACACAATACCTTTGTTGTGGTATTCATGGATTATATCCTAGTTTATTTGATATTTGATCTTTAGCATGAGAACCATATGAATTTGGTTCTATAAATCCTATGTAGTAACCCCCTTTATAGAAAGCTGCCAAAATGAAATTTCCAGTTCAAAGTGGTAACATTCTTAGGGCACATGATTTTAGAAAATGGTCTCTCAGTCTATCCTTAGAAGTTGAAGGTTGAATTTTTATTGTAATAACCACACAAGGTCATTGAGATAAAAATATTATGAGGTCTAGATATATATTATTAGTAGTTATTAAAGGATTTTTTAAATTTAGGACCACCTTTGACATCTGTTACCAAGAAAGGGGTAAAATTTTCTAGGGACATAGAGTTATATAATTCTCTTAAGGAGTTGAAATAGATTTTAACAATATCCCCTACTTTGATATTTCTAGGACCTGATAAGAGATATATTGTATATTTTAATTCTTTTATTACCAATTTAAGGTGTGTGCCTATATAGTATGGTCAGGTTTTTGCCTACGAATCATGGTATCTTCAGCCACATGAGAAGAATTACCCCAATAATCACATGAAGATCACTAATATTATGCATGTGTGTACGTTTTTTTGAATCTTTTTCTTCAAATAGAGGTTCATGGTCCTTTCTAACCACAAGATATTGAGATAAATCTTTATTATAAGGAATTTATACTTATATAAAGGAGATATGTGGAATACCTCTATACATTTAACTTAAACATCATATATACCATGGGGAATGGGAATGTCATCGATCTGCTCTTAGTACGAAGTACCCAACTTAGGTTTTCTTATAATCAAAATAGGTTTGGAACCTTATGGATATTTTTAATCAGATACATCTATACATACTAGATGATGATTCAAGTATGTTTCTAAATAGTTTCCATTTTTCATCATATATCCTTGATCCTATTCAACTCGATCAACAGTAGGATGACATGTTCATAGGAATAAAGAAAACGTATATGATGGGGACACCATTTCTGGTTGGACTCTCCCTAGTGATGGAATTATTAACTTTTAGAATATTTTTTCATCCCATAATCAATCTAGAACTCAATGTTTCATGATTATAATAGTTATTTATGGGATGTTATTATAGGCACTATGAATATGTATTATGACATGAGATGTTAACTATAAATTGACACATCATTGATTACATGTCCTTTTGTTACACATACCATTAGACAATAGAAGAGAACCTAAAGTATTTTAGTCTACTCTAGACTCATTCGTAGTTTCTTTGGAAATGGAGTGAGGTGCCCATGGACTTCATCAGTAGATTACTATAAACTCCCCAAGGAATGAATGTTATTTGGGTGGTGATTGATTGTCTGATAAAATCAAGTAATTTTATTCTGATTAGGGACACCACCAAGGTTGAGGATCTTGGGAACCTATACATACAAGAGATTTTGAGGTTTCATGTGGTCCCCTCTTCCATTTTTTCAGAAAATGATCCCATGTTTACTTTTATATTCTAGAAAAATCTCTTAGAGGTGATGGGAACTCAAGTCAGATTGTGTAAATCCTACCATCGATAAATATATGGTTAGATGGGGCATGATATACCAATTCTAAAGGATATTCCCCATGCCCAGATCATGGATATTAGTGGATCATGGGGTAGCCATCTAGAGATGATTTAGTTTTATTATAATAATAGTTATCTATATTCATTCTTAATAACTCCCTTAGGGGATTTATATGGTCTCATGTTTTGGTTACCTCTTTGTTGGTTAAAGTTGGGTAATGCCTCTCTTATGGGATTGAGTCCTGTTTTGGAGATGTCATTGAGGATTTGGGATATGATTCCACACTTGGTTACATCTTATATTTGGTAGATATCACATGTAGAACATTAGCATTGTGATTTGAAGTTTTCTATTGGTTTGAGTCTTATTTAATGTCTCTCCTCAGTTGGGTCATTATTAGCATGGTAAAGAGTGGAATCATGTTCTAAGATATTTTCTATTGTTTGAGATCACTAGGTAGATTGAAGATGTTTCTTATCATTCAGTTTTACCATCTTAGTTGAAATTTATTCATGATGTATTCAATATATCTCAACACAAAAAGTACCATCTTGATACTTCCCATGCTCTGAGTTGGAAGGAAATTGTGGTTGAGCTAGGTGTTTATATTATGGAGAAACCAATGGAGGTTGTTGTTACTCGGATGAAAGTCTTGAGTGGTAATTTCAATTCACTAGTAAAATTTTTATGGTGACATTTCTCAGATTCTCATCAGATAAGGGAGTGAATTTTTAGTCAACAAGTAGTGTCCTCCCTTCTTGTCTAAGATTTCTTATTTGTGATACTTCCTGGGGAAAATTCCTATGGAGGGTATAATTATAATATTTTAAATTTTAATTTAAACCTCATTTTACGGTTTGAAGCATCTTAAAGGGTGTAATAAAATGAGTTGAGGTATGTTAGGAGTTGTTAGAGGAGGATATGACTCAAAAGATGGAAAACTGGTTATAGGGTTTGGTTCATTCTATGAATACATATTCATGATGTGGATATTTTAGGGAATAAGACATGATTTTCAGGTTTAGGACATGAATATTTTTTATCACATCAGATATTATTTAAACCATGTAGTGGGCATTCCAGATTTCAAGACAAGGTGATGCATTTTTTAGCATGTCAACCATTTCTAAAGTTCACATCATTAATTAATGTTTCAAAAGATGAATCATGACTATTATAAAAGACTAATTTTTTTGGTTTCCTATATCGTTTTTAATTTTTCTCCTTCCTTATTCCCCAAAACCTTTGTCTTATACATGCAATTTTGGTTGAATCTATCTCTTTTGAACTCCATCTCTAGCTATTTTGATCTCAGTTGGATCAATTGTCAAGGCTCTAGTAAGATTCATAGATCTATTATTTCTTTTTACACTTATCTTGGTTTTGGAAGTGGATCTAGGTTTTGTTTTTTTGTATTTATTTATCATGTGATAAATCTTATTCAACCTCTTATAGATTCATTATGTGATTTTATACCATAGGATAGTTCTTTTATCGGTTTTTGTGTGCCATGTGATTCTTGGGGTATGAGTTGATCTATCTTATCCTCAAAAACATTTATTTATAGATAACTAATTATATATTTTTGAGATCAGTTTTTAGGTATTTCTCTTAATTTACCTTTAATTCGCATTCATTCCAATGTGTGGATATTGTTGTTTGTGGTGCATGACCTTAACTTGTAGTAGGTGGTTCTATCTCAAGGCTATGTTCTATAACTATTATGATCGTTATTTATAGCTGAGAGGACATGGATCAGAATGGCTGAGAGGATACTATTGATTAATGTGATTCTTCCCCCAAAGGAAAAATAATAGTTCTTCCAGTTGAGGATGTGACTCAAGATATTTTTCACGATATACTAAAGGTCTATGATACGGGTTTGTCCCGGAGAGAGTAGAACCCCAAGGTACACCCTTGGGATAATATGTCAGTGCATGTCCAACTCGGTGCATAGGTAAGTGGCCTGGAGGCTACCACATCTACTCAAGATGTAGGAGTGACTCTTGGATAAGTTGATAATGTGACCACTCCAGTGAAAATACTCATCCAAGGCTTTGTTGAGACCACCAACAGATCTTCTTCTAGCATTGAGCAAAAAGAGTGAATCATCTTCAAACATTAGATGGGAGATCGTAGGCTGATTCATATTTCGACGATAGGGAAGGATTTCCATGTGGAAAGCCTTCTATTGATAAGATTTCTAAGACTGTCTTACATTATAATAAAAATGGTTAGTGAAATGGGATCTCCTTTCCTTATCCCTCGAGACATCTTTAAAAAGCCATCAGACTTTCCCATGAAGGAAACTACCATCCAAGGAGAACTAAAACATTTGAAAAGAAAGTCCATTTCCCTCAGAGAAAGGCCCATACCCATTATCACCCTATTAATGAAACCCCATTCCATTAGGTCATAGGGCTTGTTCGCGTCCAGCTTTAGGGCCATGTTTGAGCTATGGGTTTTGATGTTTATATCATGAAGAAATTCATGAGCAAGAGCAATAGTTCCTTGGATTGTGTACACACTATTCGTTGTTGTGATTGAGGTTCAAGTGACCAAGTGAGCTCGACCTTTATTATCTAAGGATTTTTTTCCATTTTGTTTTGGATATGATATGATATGATACATTATTTTATTAATGTAATTGTTTTATAGAAATTTTTAATTAAAATTATATTACCTAGTCTTACGAAAGAATTGGAATGAGGGGAAACTCTTCACCATGCTTTTGATATAAAATTGTGTAACTTCTTATCATAATTGTTTTTGTTAACATAGATCATATTGCAATTATTGTACATAGAGATGATATAGAACACCTTAGTGGGAGATTACAGAGACTATTTAGTTCAAAATCTTAAAAATCCATTGGGTGTGTGTTGAACTTGTTTTCTCTAATGAAGGAAAGGGTAAAGTGAATCTATAAGGTGGTGATGTTTATTCCAACTAGTTACATGTAGATTATGGTGATATGGTTTGATTTTTCCCATCTATCACATGGATTAGTTATTTTTTTATATGGATTTTCATTTTTTATGGACATGTTCATTGGTTTTATCTTACTACTTTTGGTTCTATCACAAATATTGGCACTATTTGATTTATGGAGTATTTCTTTTCTTGTTATCCTTATGTGTATATTTCATGTCTTTTGTTTTAAATTAGTAATATCATTCCCTCTTGTTATTGTTGGTTTATCAGGTACTAGTCTCCAGATTATGGGGATCAGGAACATCCTTTAGGTCTTATTGCGTTCATGTTTGAAAGATTGGCTAGACAGGTTGCTCGGATCAGAATTTTACATTTGGACCTAGTTATCTTATTAACATGTATATCTGGTACATATTCAAACTACATGGACCAAAATATACAATATGTGACCCAAATTCAGACTGCATAAAATAATTATAATTCCATAAAAACCAAATCCATCACAAATTATGATGTAAATGTTATCTGACTTGGAGTACTATAGGACATGAATTTGGAAAATCCAGATCTATAACATTTATCCTCTTATAAATCATGTTAATTCCTCTTCCAAATCCATCCCCTATAGGCCCTTACCTTGTTTTGGTCACACCTAACACACTAGGGGTTTGTAACTCACGGTCATGGACCCTCCAAGACATCCACTGTCATATTTGATTGCTTCTATACTATTCATTGTGTACCAAATCATCATTTTCAAAATCATCACTAAATATTCACTGGATTTCACTATAAATCATTATTCCACCCTAGAATATACCTTTTAAATATCAACTAATCCCACCATCATTGATCATATCATTGACCCAAATCATCAATGTCAATCCATTTATCATATAATTGAGAAATGACAATGAGGAATAATTGTGGTTGTTTGATAACTTATCACCCAAGTATTCATGATAAATTTCAAATTTCAAATAATTTTAGAATAATAATAAATCACTTGAAAAATAATGAAATGGTTTTCTAAGGGTGCTCTTATAGAAAGTGATCCCTCAAAATTCATGGAAATTGAAAATTCTCATAATATCAAACAAACTCCTTTATTAATTTTTTTTAATAATATTTCATTAATTATAAAATATCTTAAACAATCCAAATACATGATAAATATTCACTTGTAAATAATTAAAAAATGGAATTCAATTGAACAATGGGGAAAATAAATAGTTATTCAAGAATAATACTCTTAAAAAAAGATAAGTAAATTATTCTATGAACTTAATTGACTGTAAATCCTTCATAAATACATGATTAGGAGAATTAATGTGTTAAATTTATTATATTAAATATAATATTTTTTCTGAAAAATATTTTTTTATTTAGAATTTTGATCATGATATTAGTTATAGGATTTCAAAAACATGATTATAGAATAATAGGATTGAATTTTTGAAAAATGAGGTGAAGTAATTTATCCAAATTTCTTACATCATGGAATAAATGACATCACTTGAATAAAATTTCATCAATGCCATGTGAGTCGGACTTTTCTAAATGATATGTTGATTAATAAACCACCAATTCTTTCCCATATTCTCTAAGGATTCATGGAAGAAATTGTCTAACCATAGGGAATATTCACAATAATTAATAAATAACCTTTAGAGAGGTCATCTAGTATACCTAAATTAATGGCATAAAATATCTTGGTCAATGGATCTTTAATTGGGAATAGAACTAGAACCTATCATATGGTAAACTCTATATTTATAACATAATAAAATTATTAGAATTTTTAGTTGATTCCCATTTAGGAGATAAAAATTTTCATGATCATGAGATAAATATTAATTATTTCCTAAATATTAAATAATAGTTAAAATTTAATTTATACCTAAATTTATAAAAATTTTACCCAAGGCTAAAAATCATGTTTTGGTATAAAAAAATGATCAAAAAAGGGTCAAATGATTGGGTATATTAACTATTTTACACCATTAAGGGGACTAAGACCTTGTGAATCAAAAATAAATTAAGTCACACTTGAGGAAAAATATGGGCCATTATATTTACCCCACCATTAAATATGTTTCTACTGTAAAATGAAATAATAGATTCAATTAATCAAGTAATCTCAAAAATACCTGAATTGAAAAAATCATCTTCATATGCACATAATCTACCTATGGATGTCCAGTCTCTATGAGAACTTTGGATACAACAACCAAGTGAAAAAATTTCCTCCATTGTCACTTTCAAGTAGATATACTTCCTTATATTTCCTACTATTCACAGGGATCATCCATGTTTGGACCATTATATAAAAACCTCAATAGAAGAATAAGTTCACCTTATGGTAATTTCACTATGTTATATACCATATTCCCTTCCATCCTCAAGACACCAATACTCATTATTCAAATAGAAAAAACTTGAATCATTGAAATAATCTATAGAAAGTTTTATTATTAAGGGATGAACTTGGAGAACATTACACTCCCCGCATTTAAATGTAATCACCCAATATATTTATGAAGAAAAATCATTGCACATCAAATACAACCCCAATTTTTATTTGAAATAAGGTTTTTAGATACTCTATAATGGATCATAGAGTTAATATCTATGAAATCTAATTTATATTATTATTTTCACTGAAAAAGAATACATAGAAAAATTCAACATCATGTATAAGGAAATCACCAAAACCAATGATTAATCTACTTTATTTCATTTATTAAAAATTATGGAGAAGTAATTGTTACTAAAAATAATTTCATATATGACCAATAAATTCATTAGATGAACAATAAAAATATTAGTAGAAGTTCCTACATAGATCAATGCAGCGGAAAAAAAGTCACATGGAACCATTCTTCCCCTTTTACTAGGTGTACCAGAAGTATGAAGGCCTCCCACCCTACCTACCTCACTAAGTCAACCTCACATACACTCCTCAATAAAAAAATAAATGTAAGAGAAATTCAATAAATAGTAATACATTCAATAAATGTACATAAATAAATAAATGAACAAAGGAGAATATAATGTGATTCAAAATTCTATCCTATATTCATGGGAAGAATAGTTATGGCTTAATTATATTAACATAAGTAGAAAAATAATTACAATAAACTAAAAAACACTATCAGTAATGTTTCATTACAGAATGATTAACACCTTTTAAGACTGTGACATACATTTCACGATTTAGATTAATTATTACAAATAGTGATTTAATTTTCAGATCTAGTCCCCACTACCTATTATATGGAACTTTTATGTTTGAACAAGTCACACCCCCATCCCATATTCATGGATAATCATTGAAATGGAATTTCACTATTGATTATTCATAACATTATTGACCTCAACCGCATTCCCCAGTAAAAACATCTAGATTATTATTTCAAGAGAATTAATTTTAAAATGTTCACTAACATTATAGACTACCCAAGATGTCAAAACAATTTATGAACATTCGATTAAAAAACCAATTCCATATATATTTTGTGTCACTTCCCATAAAATGAGCCTATCCATCTACCACTGATCAATTTTTTTTATGAATGTTTTTTGGGTGGTTAAAATTCTATTGCTATAAAATTTTGATGCCCTAAAATATGATTAAAATACCAATAATATCACACTTGAATACTTATTCAAGGGAAAAACATAACAAATTTTTTCCAAAAAACATCATTCCACTGATTACAGTAGTAGTGTTCCTCACTTTTAGTCTTCCATTCACCTAAGCCCCACTGAGGCACAATTCTACCTCAGCCCTTCTTAAGATAAATTGTTGGGGAAAATTCCCACTAGATTTTGGATACTAGGAATTTAATGGATTTCTAAAACTTTCTCCTCCAACATATTTATAAGGAAGTGGTACATCAAATTAATGTTCTTGGTCCTTGCATGGAACAATTTTTTTTTTAAAAAGTGGATTGTAGTTTATCTCCCATAGAAAATAATAGCTACTTCATAACTTCTTATGAATTCATTCATCAAATACTTCAATCAAAAAATACTCATCTTAGATTATATTACCACTACATGATTTATTTGTATTGTATTTAGTGTTAAAATATTCTATAGTTGTGATATCTAACATATTGATATTCCTCTATAACTAAATATGGATCCCATTATCCTCTTCTAACTATCTCAGTCTCTAGTATAGTTAGCATCTAAAAAAGATCATCCTCTCTAAATAAAAGAACTTGGTCTTATGATCCATTCATATACTTAAGGATCCACATGATGGATTTTGAATGTTCTATTCTAGGGTTGGAAATAAATATGATAAAAACTTCCTTTAAAAATTATATGTATATTGAATTATATATTATATCATAAATAATACTTCTGATAGCTAAAGAATTTGTAACATTCTACCTATAGTGATGATCATCATCCGTTATAGGTTTTTGAACCTTATAAGGTTTGAATTTCCCCAAAATTAATTTCTCTTGAATTATAAATTTTAACTAAATATATAAAACTAAAATAAGAACATTTCATTCAACCATGACCTAATAAAATTAATAATTTTCAATGTGATCGAAAATTCTAAAGTTAAATTATATATTATCGGATAGATTTCATGTACCAAATATTCATCCAACATTTTCAATCATAACATTTGAATGGAAGATCTAATTGAACATAAAAGATTCCTTTTGACAAAAACATTCCATTTTGTCATTTAGTAAAAATATTCATATAAAAAAGATTCATTTTGAATAAAAGTAAAAGTTAAAGGTGTTGGATCTGAATCTCCAGATTAAACACAAGAGGGGGGTGAATTGTGTGTTTTGAAATTTTTTCAATAACTCTTATCTTGAACAAGTTCTGTCCTTTATAATTTATTAGATTTGATCATGCAGTGGAAAAAGTAAAATTAAGAAAAAAAAAGATGTATAGTGGTTCGGGGAACAGAAAGCCCCTAGTCCACTCCACCAACACTCTACTCCACGAGCTTGGTGATTTTTACTATCTGGTCCTCTTTTCCACAGAATGATTCACAACTGAGTACAGGCAGTTGACACCTTTATAATCCAAGGAAAAACAAAGCCTTCTGGTTCAAACACGAACCTACACAGCTTAGAATGAGAAGCTGGTTACTCAAGAATAAAAATAATTTCATAAAGAAATTTCCAGTTGATTTTCACAATTGTAACAGAATGCAATTGACAACAGATGGATCGAAGTCTCTAGAAATATTGATCTTCAAGATGAAGCAGTTATGAGTTGATACAGTTGTAGTAGATATAGAGATATAGTTCACAACCTCAGTAGTAGTAGATCCATAGTAGATATTCAATGTAGAAGAGGTGAATCTTCTATCGAGTTCCTTCTTCTTGAACAAACAGAGTTTTTACGCTCCTGTTGAATCAACAGATCAATCGTGAATAGTTGCAATCTCTGTTTTCCGCCACCTATTTTATTAATATATCGATTACACCCTCTTGTACCTGGTGTTTCAGAGAGATCATATATAATAAATCATATCTCCTGCACATTTATATCCATAAAAGTCGCCTTCTGATTCATGATATTTAAAAATTTGAATTTACAGAGAAGTCGTAACTTCCCTTAAGACTCGGCATAAAAAGATCATTTTAATTCAATCTTAAATCCATTAATAAAATGGATTTGAATCAGTCAAAGTCGTAATTTAAAAATGACTTTAAATCCGGCTTGAAATCCACCCATAAATCAACTTACTAATCGTTGTACGTAAATACCATCTGCCAAAATTTCCGACGCCAAACGTAAGGTTGATGACGTGGCCTCCAAACGTACGGTTAATAACACACTCTTCAAATGTAGGGTTGACAATGTAAGGTTGATAAGAAATGTAGGGTTGATCATCCATACTTTTTCTTCAACATTCAAACGTACGGTAAAAGATTCATACTTTTACTTTATCCATACTTTTCCAAGAACGTATGGTTGTTTACAAAAGTAAGGTTGATGAACCATACTTTTGAGAAATAAATGTAACATTTAGAATTTATGTACGGTTCTCCTCCCATACTTTGCTGATAACCAAAACGTAGAGTTCCTTCCTAACATAAGGTTCTTCTTCCATACTTTGCTAAAAACGTATGGTTGTTTAACCATACCTTTCTCTTATCTCAAAAAGTATACATGCTTTTCATCCTTACGCTACGTTTATCCACGTAGGGTATGAACAGTGATTCCAGAACGCACTAAAAAAGATTCCGCACTATATTCATCTATGTAAGATGTGAACAGTGTTTCCAGAATGTGCTAAAACAGATTCCGCACTAAGTAATAAATTCTCGTTATTTCAAGAGAAAAATAAATTAATAAACTCCTAAAACATACTAAGTAAAATCATTAGAAAATAACTAAGGGTATTTGTGAGCATCAAAATTATCATAAAGAGACAGAGTATTATTTTCAATAATATCCCCCTTTAAATAAAATTAATATGCATTGTTGAAAACAATACTTTGATCAACAATCTCCCCCTTTTTTATGATCACAAAACCCATAAAATAATTAAAATTATTTAAACAAAACAAAATCAACTTTCGAAATTCGTTATAAATTTTTAATTAAAAACTTCTCCACCAAAAAGATAATTATAAATCCAAATGTCTCATCTAATATTCTCCATCAATAAAATGAATTATCCCTCTAAATATTGATGTTGTGTTTAACCAAATTCTCCCCCTTTTTTAATATAAAAAAGAATGAAAAATCATGGATTTTAACACGTTTAATATTGCACTGAACTATTAGTAAATGCTATTACGAACAATTTATCAATAATTAAATCTGGAGTACTGGCATATTAAAAATAAAGTTAGTAAAACAAATAAGGAAAGAGAAAAATAAACAATGAAGAAAATTTTCATTCAAAAATAGTAGTATATACATGACAATGATATACACAGGAATCAAGGTTTGGGTAAGATAGGAAACAGGTTCTATCTCCTCTGAATTACAGACTCGATTTCTGTAAACTTTTCCTGACGTCTCTTCATCATCCCATCTCCAAGATTGATAATGAGTTCTCTGTTCTCTTGAGTCATATTAATATCCTCAATTAAGTTGACTCTAAAAAACTCATGCATCCTTTCCTCTTTTTCAAAAAATACTGACAGCTTCTCTGATAACTGATCTAACAGAATTCTAATTGATGACTCACTAGATGTCAGTTGATCCACTAAGAATTTCTGATTGTCTAGCAACATTGACAAAGGAGAACTATTACATTGATGATCTTGTATCCTGTCATTCATATTGCTCAATGTAGCTGTGATATCCTAAAACCTTCTGATTAAATCAGGTGAAGTACCTGATGCACTAACAGTATTATTTGCAACTGATGCAAATTGGTTCTCCATAAACAACTTCAGATGTGATAAATCTAACTTCATAACCATTTCAGATTTTAATTGTGTAACAACAGTCAACATATCCTCTTTAAACATTTCAACTTCTTGCCTTGAAACTGTACACTCCTTCATCTTTTGAAACTTCAAATGTTCTAAGTCTAAAGCATTTCTAGGAGAAGCATTCTCAGATTCCAATTGAGATACTTTTCTATACAGTTCTTCAACTTCTTCTTTCATTGAATTAGATGCACCCTGTGCTTTATTCACATTCTCAGGTTAATGCAGAAATACCAAAGGCAATGATTCAGCATCAGATTTATCTTTTTATTTTTCCTGATAAGGTTGGTCTACAAATTTTTCCTTAGAGTTTTCAAAATCCTCTATAGAAAAATCCTCTTGAAGTACCTATGTTTGAGATTCAGAAGCATGCTCATCACATTCATCTACATATTTGTCTTCTAATGGAATTTCAAGAACAATATTTTCAGAAGTTTCTTGAGGTCTGGCCACTTCTTCACCAGGCACTGCCTCCATCTCCTGTTCCTATTGAAGTGAAACTTCAATATCAGCAACAATCTGTTCGTGATTTTCCCTTTGAGCTTCTTCTTGAGCTCTTGATTTATCTACTGGAGCCATTCTCTCAGTAACATCATCCATGGTTTTATCAGAAACAACTTCTCTCACAATAGAATAAGAAAATAAAGGTTCTTTTGGAGTTTCCAAAGAAGTGGAAGTGACTTCCTCATTTACTGGTCTTTTTCTTCTTGATTAAAGTCCCTCCTGGATTCTGTCTTCCTCAACATCTGCCACTTCAAAGCGAATCCTTCTGGCTACATTGCGGACTCTGGATTCAGCTTGTCCCTACTTGGACTTAGCAGGTTGAACCTGAGCACTCTCTGAGTCTTCCTCAACTGCTACTGGAAAAAGTTTTCCTTTAATTGTGCTCCAGAAATATCCAACTTTCTTCATGGTTCTAGCTTTAAACGTATTACTGTGATGATAGTTAACTCATTCATCCACTAATCTCACCATGTACTTCTTAAATAGAATCTTAAAAATAAATCTACCAAAGAGATAGAAATTCATCCTAGCCTCGCTTTAACCGCAGTAAATGAGATACCTTATCATGTATCTTGGAAAGTTTAACTTAATATCACTTAACATAAGAAACATTATATACATATCAGGGTACAAAATCTTCTCTATTTCTGCCATCCGTGGAGCTATTCCGGTCTGAATAAATTTTACCAAAATCTTCTGATCAGGATCCAAATCCTTAACAAACATTTTCTTTATTGTCTTGGTACCGAAAAGAAAAGACATAATGTCTTCGGATTTATGCACAAAATCTCCTATATTCTTCAAGTCAAAATGAAAAACTCCCTCAGGAGGGCAGTTGAAAATCTGACTAATCTCTACTGAAGAAATTGAGAAGTCCCTATCCTCTATTTTAGCCATCATACTGTCTTCGGTATCTCCCAGAGTAGACTACAAATTTGTAGAAGTATCTAAGTTCTACATCATACAGAAATTCCATATTTTCACTATTGAACATCTGTTCAAGATTCTAAAACGACAGCGCTTGCTTCAATAATAGATTCGTCTGAAATAACCAGTAAAGATTGATTACCTTACCATGTAAGATTTTTCTTTCCTCAGTGCGTTGTCTCTTGGAATTTCTCAGCTCGGCCTCACTGGCTCTTTTATTCCTTACCATTGATGCGAGAGTCTCTGAAGGTTTGAAGGTTAGGGTTTCAGAAGTTCGAAGGATAGGGTTTAAGAAGAGGAAGTGCGATTTTCGGATTTCGAAAGGGTTTCAATAGAAATGAAATGGTTTAGAAGTTGAAAAGGCTCTGACAGCCTTGATTCCCATGTAATCACTCATCATTACATATATTTAAAAACAAATAAATTTTTCATATGATGAAAGAATGAAAAACTTAAATAGTATTCAATAAACAAAATAAAATAAAAAAAATTATTTAAAATTAAATAAACCTAGCACCCCTTAATAAAATCAAACCTTGTAGTGGGAAGAGTTTTAGTAAAAATGTCTGCCAATTGGATTTCAGTATTAATAAATTCTAAAAATATATCTTTTTTAATAACACGATCTGTTAAAAAGTGATACCTTATATCAATGTGCTTAGTTATAGAATGACTAATAGAATTTTTGGAAATATTAATTGAACTCGTATTATCACATAAAATAGTTGTATTATTAAAATTTAATCCAAAGTCCATAAGAGTGTTTTTCATAAACAACACTTGTAAACATCAACTGCCAGCAAAAACATATTCTTCCTCTGCTGTTGACAGGGAAACTGAATGTTGTTTCTTACTAGACCATGATACTAAGGACTTTCCTAAAAAGTGGCATGTACTGGATTTAATTTTTCTATATAATCTAAAACTTCCAAAGTCAGCATCTGAATATGAAATAAAATTTAAATCAGAAGTTTTAAGATATATAAGAGATTGAAAAACAGTTCCTTTTAAATATCTAAAAATTCCTTTAACAACAGTTAGATGGGATTCATTAGGATTTGATTGAAATCTAGCACAAAGAAATACTGAATACATTATATCTGGTCTGCTAGTAGTAAGATATATCAATCTACCTATCATACCTCTATATAACTTGTTGTCAACTGATTTCCCAATTTCATCTAAATAAAGTTTTATATTAGAACACATAGGAGTTGTAAATGTCTTGCTATTCTCAAGTCCAAATTTCTTAAGTAAATTAGTAATGTATTTGCTTTGATTTAAAACATTTCTAAAATATTTTTGAAATATTTGAAGACCCAAAAATAAATTTAATTCTCCCATCATACTCATTTCAAATTCTTCTTGAATTAATTTTGAAAATTCATGACAAAGAGTTTTATTAGTTGATCCAAAGATTACATCATCAATATAAATTTGAACCAATAAAACATTATTTTTCACAGTTTTCTTAAAGAGTGTTAGGTCTTCCATTCCAACAGTAAAATCATTTTTTAAAATAAAAGAACTTAATATTTCATACCAAGCTCTAGGTGCTTGTTTAAGGCCATAAAGAGCTTTAGTAAGTTTAAAAACAGAATCAGGTTTTTGAGAGTTTTCAAAACCAGGAGGTTGCTCAACATAAACTTCCTCCATTAAATAACCATTTAAAAAGGCAGATTTAACATCCATCTGAAATAATTTAAAATTCATATAAGATGCATAGGCTAAAAGGATTCTAATGGATTCTAACCTAGCTACAGGTGCAAAAGTCTCATCATAATCTATTCCTTCTTCTTGATTATATCCTTTAGCTACTAATCTTGCTTTATTTCTAGTTATTGTACCTTGGTCATCCTATTTATTTCTAAAAACCCATTTGGTTCCTATTATAGGACAATTCTTAGGTCTTTCCACTAAATCCTAAACTTCATTTCTTTGAAACTGGTTTAATTCATCTTGCATTTCTATTACCCATCTTTCATCATCTAAAGCTTCTTCTATAGTCTTGGGTTCTTGTTGAGATAGGAAGGCAGAAAATTACACTAGGTTTCCTATGTTTCTTATAGTTTGAACACTAGTTTCTAAGTTACCTATTACAGTTTCTAAAGGACGATTCTTTAGGATTCTAGAATTTGTAGGTAATATATTTAAAAGTTCTTCAATATCATGTTCCTCTAAACTGGACTGAATTTCTTTTATATCATTTTCAAAATCATTCTTTAAATTTTGAAGTCTCATGTTATCATTAGAGTCAAGTTCATCCATTTGTTCTGTCCTTTTCTCAAAAGGATTAGATTCATCAAATTTCACATGAAATGATTCTTCAACAATCCTTGACTTCTTATTATAAACTCTATAAGCTTTGGAGGTAGCAAAATATCCTAAGAAAACACCTTCATCAGATTTTGGATCGAACTTACCAAGATTATCCTCGGTGTTTAAGATATAAACCTTGCATCCAAAAACATTAAAGTAATTTACTTTAGGTTTTCTGTTATTCCATAGTTCATAGGGTGTATTTTTCAAAATAGGTCTAATTAAAACTCTATTAATTATATAACAAGATGTATTCACAGCATCTGCACAGAAATATATAGGTAGGCTATATTCATTTAACATAGTGCTAGCCATTTCTTGAATTGTTCTATTTCTTCATTCTACAATCCCATTCTGTTGAGGTGTTCTGGGTGCAAAAAAGGTGTGTTTAATACCCATATTTGAGCAAAAGGAATTAAATTCTAGATTCTCAAATTCTCCACCATGATCAATTCTTAATGAGATTATATTGAAACCTTTTTCATTTTGAACAGATTTGCAGAAACATTCAAATAATGTAAAAGTTTCATTTTTAAATTTCAAAAAGAAAATCCATGTAAATCTTGAATAGTCATCAACTAAAACATATACATATAATTTACCAGCTAAGCTTGCTACTCTTGAAGGTCCAAACAAATCCATATCAATAAGTTCTAGATGTTTAGATGTAGCAACCTTATTAACAGATTTGAAGGATGATTTGTGTTGTTTTCCAAGTTGACATGCATCACAAAATCTGTCACATTAAAATTTGAGACAAGGTAAATCAGAAACTAAATGTTTCTTTGATAACTTATGTAAAAAATATACATTGAAATGACCATGTCTTCTGTGCCAGATCCAAGATTCACTTACTTTAGCAGTGAAGCAGTTTACTTGTTGTTTACACAAAGAATTTAAATCCAAAGTATAGACATTTTCAGTTCTTGGTGCTTTAAATTTAAACAGTTTATCTTTAGAAATAGTACAACAATTGTTAGTAAAATCAACAGTATATCCATCATCACAAAGTTGAGACATACTTATCAGATTGTGTTTTTGTCCTTGTACATAAAGTACTTTGTTGATTGAGACTGTTTTTGGATCTCCAACAGTTCCAATGCCAATGATTTTTCATTTGGAATTATCACCAAATGTGACAAGTCCTCCTTCCTTTTGAGTGAGTGAAGAAAAATTCAATGAGTTTCCACTCATATGTCTTGAGCAGCCACTGTCCATGTACCATATATCTTTTCTTCTTTGGTGACCTGCTACCTGCAAAGACATTCAAACAAATTGCTTTGGAACCCTTATTTTGTTGGGTCCAGGAGTGTTAGCTAGCAATGATCTGGGTATCCAGATTTGCTTTGTTCTTATAAAATTAGCTGAATCATATAAGTCTTTTGAAACATAGGCTTTCTTAATACCACAAATTTGAGGTTGTATTAAGAAACAGTTTTTAGCTACATATCCCTTTGCCCCACAAAAATTACAATTAATCTTTTTAGAGCTAGGAACAAACTAATTTTTATATAGCTTTGGTTTTTCTCCTTTACTGCCAATTCCAAATCTCTCCTTTTTAATGACAGTTTTTCCAAGAATTTCATTTAATGAATTCTCTCCTTTTGTAAAAACCAATGCATCCTGTTTGTAAGATTCTACTTAATCCTGCAATGATTTTATTCTTGATTCAAAATTAATATAGTCAGTGTTAATCAAATTTTATTTATCAGTTAATTATTTATGTTGTTTCAGCATTGTGTCTCTTTCATCTGAAACGACTTTATGTAAATTTTTCAGTGACTTATGTTTCTTAAATAATGAGTCATATCTTTCTTCAAGCATATTTCAGTAGGCTGCAAGTTTTTCATTTGCGTAGCTTGATTCAGAATGTGATTCAGAGGAGTAATTCGAGTGCACCTCATTAGTTTCTGCCATGAAACACATGTTTGCCTTTATATTGACTTCTTCTTTTTCTGAGCTTGATTCAGAAGAGCTACTAGAGTCTTCAGATACACTCCAAGTGGCTTTCATAGCTTTATTGTCTTTCTTCTCAAATTCATTTCTTTTGAAGAATTTATTCTTCTTTTCATCCTATAGTTGTGGGAAATCTGGTCTAATATGTCCCATATTTTTACATTCATAACATCTCACTTCGTTATTATCTCCCTTAAAGGATTTTTTGAAGCCTCTTTTCTTGCTATAGAATTTTATAACTTTTCTGGCTAGTTGAGCCAGTTCTTCATCTGAGTTGGACGAGTCAGAGCTTTCTGATTTAGCTTTGACTTCTTTGCTCTTCATCTTTCTATTCTTTTTTAGTGAAGTTACCTTCAAGGCATTATCTTCTCTTTTGATAAGCAATTTATGTTCATTAGCTTAATCTTGCATTTAAACTTCATACATCATCAGTGTACCAATAATCCCTCTCATAGTTAGATATTTGACAGGTGTTGATTGTCTGATTGCAGTAAAGATACCATTCTATCTAGTAGGAAGTACTCTCAGTACTTTTAATGCTTGATCAGCCTGCTTGATAGGTTCTCCTAGAGAAGTTATGTTATTGAAAATTTCTATCAATCTCCCATTCATTAGGGTAATTGTCTCACCTTCAATCATTCTGAAAGTATAAAATTTCAGTTTTTTAGTTGTATATCTCATTTTCCTTACATTATCTGTTCCTTTATATGCCACAACTATTTTTTTCCACATCTCATATGTTGTCGGGCACTGAGATACTCTGTTAAATTCATATGGTCCTAGACCGCAGATAATTGCATTCATATCCTTCGAGTTCATATCGTACTCTGCCTCTATAGCAGCACTCCATGCCTCTGGATTTTCAGGAATTTCATAAGGATTCATAATATTTGAATAGACTCTATATCCGAGGTTTTTCAGATATATTATCATGCATGATTTCCATCAACCATAGTTGTCTCCATTAAAATATGGTGCTCTAGCCATCGACAGCCCTTCTCTTGTATCAGTCATGATGCTCTGTTGTATAATCCTTAATTTTTCTAGCTTTCTAAGGCTCTATCAGAAGCTCTTCCTCTGATACCAATTGTTGGATCTGAATCTACAGATTATACACAAGAGGGGGGGGGGTGAATTGTGTCTTTTGCAATTTTTTCAATAACTCTTCTCTTGAACGAGTTCTGTCCTTTATACTTTATCAAATTTGATTATGCAGTGGAAAAAGTAAAATTAAGAACACAAAGATGTATAGTGCTTCAGGGAACAGAAAGTCCTTGGTCCACTGCACCAATGCTCTACTCCACGAGCATGGTGATTTTCACTATCTGGTCCTCTTTTCCACAGACCGATTCACAACTAAGTACAGGAAATTGACACATTTACAATCCAAGGAAAAAAATGCCTTCTGGTTCAAACACGAACCTACATAGCTTAGAACGAGAAGCTGGTTACTCAAGAATAAAAATAATTTCAGAAAGAAATTTCCAGTTGATCTTCACAATTGCAACAGAATGCAATTGACAACAGATGAATCGAAGTCTCTAGAAATATTGATCTTCAAGACGAAGCAGTTATGAGTTGATCCAGTTGTAGTAGATATATAGATATAGTTCACAACCTCAGCAGTAGTAGATCCACAGTAGATATTCAATGTAGAATAGGTGAATCTTCTATTGAGTTCCTTCTTCTTGAACAAACAGAGCTTTTAATCTCCTATTGAATCAGCAGATCAATCGTGAATAGTTGCAATCTCTGTTTTCCACCACCTGTTTTAATAATAGATCGATCAAAACCCCTTGTAACTGTTGTTTCAGAGAGAGCATATATAATAAAGCATATCTTATAGACATTTAGATCCATAAAAGTCACCTTCTGATTCGCGATACCCAAAAATTTGAATTTACAAAGAAGTCATAACTTTCCTTAAGACTCGGCATAAAAATCTCCTTTTCAATTCGATCTTAAATCCATTAATAAAATGGATTTGAATCAGTCAAAGCCGTAATTTAAAAATGACTTTAAATCCGGCTTGAAATCCGCCCAGAAATCAGCTTACTGATCGTTGTACATAAATACCGTCAGCCAAAATTTCCGATGCCAAAGGTAAGGTTGATGACGTGGCCTCCAAACATAGGGTTAATAACACAGTCTTCAAACATAGGGTAGACAACGTAAGGTTGATAACAAATGTAGGGTTAATCATCCATACTTTTTCTTCAACATTCAAATGTATGGTAAAATATCCATACTTTTACTTGATCCATACTTTTCCAAGAACATATGGTTGTTTACAAAAGTAAGGTTGATGAACCATACTTTTGAGAAATAAACGTAACCTTTAGAATTTACATACGATTCTCCTTCCATACTTTGCTGATAACCAAAACGTTGGGTTCCTTTTTAACGTAAGGTTGTTATTCTGTACTTTTTTGAAAACGTATGGTTGTTTAGCCATACTTTTATCTTATCTCAAACAGTATACATGCTTTTTGTCTTTACGCTACGTTTATCCATGTAGGGTACGAACAGTGATTCCAGAATGCGCTAAAATAGATTCTGCGCTATATTCATCTACGTAAGATGTGAACAGTGTTTCTAGAATGCGTTAAAATAGATTTTGTGCTAAGTAATAAATTCTCATTATTTCAAGAGTAAAATAAATTAATAAACTCATGCAAAATACTAAGTAAAATCATTAGAAAATAACTAAGGGTATTTGTGAGCATCAAAATTATCACAAAGAGAAAGAGTATTATTTTCAATAATCTCCCTCTTTAAATAACATTAATACGCATTTTTGAAAACAATACATTTCTCAAAAAAAGGTTTTTATACACCGTATAAAAGAAATTTGTGTATAAAACAAAATATGGCTCAATGAAAGGAGATTGAGACGAAGTCCCATACCCCGTGTCCAAATTGACTCGATCGTTCATTAATCTACGGAATAATAAACTCGAGTTAATTTCTACTTGATTAATAACCTTTTTCATGTTCATTATTCCTTTAATATCACTTATTACCATGTTATGAACATTATGTAATTATTTAAGTTAATAACGGTTGTTTTGTCGATCTTTGGTACTTGAGCCAAAAATAAAATTCTTATAATTACAAGCTGTTCATGTGGTAAAATATCCATTATATCCAAAATTATATTCATGATTTAGAAATTATATATATAATATATATCTAGTATATAAATTCATTTATAATATTACATAACATTTAGAGGTAAGAAATGAAATGCATCGTTCATGGAGACTGTAAGCTGTAAGTACCCATGAACGCTACTTTCATTTCTATTTAGTATTTAATGGAATGAAATCATAATGATATAAAGGTATATTATAATTCCAGTATTATATCATATGTAATACCATTAACTCCATCCTTTATATGTCCCACATATGGCATTAACGAATCAAATCACTTTGAGGGGGCGGTAGTCCGCACTTCCTAAAATGAAATTATCGCGTTTACCCATAATGGAAACCATAAAGGTATTCCATAAATAAAAAATACAGAAGCATAAGGAAAACATAAACATAATATATATCATATATAAATATAGTGACATCTTAATGGCCACCATGATACGTGTTAAAAGAATATTGAACAATCATCGTTTATGAGGCAGTAATTCGCCACTCATAGAAATAATATGTTCTTTAACCATTAGACGGGAGTGTGTGTAAGTGTAAATCAAATACTTCTCATAAAAACATCCTAGTATATTGAAGATACTGGTTTTGTTACAAAATAAAGGAATAAAAAGATTTTATGGGGTTTGAGAAGCAAAATAAAACAAAAGGACATAAGAGAAGACATTACCTTTAAATCGGGTAACTCCCCTTGGTTTGAACCAAAAGGGTTTCTTGAAGATCTTTATGCCTAAGGTAAGGATTCTATGATGAAGAGAGGGATCTAGAGAGATAAAATGAACAGCGTTTTTCTGATCCAATTTCTTGATAGGTGTGGGTAAGGTGGTAGAGGTGGGGGCCTTTTATAAGAGGGAGGAGGGGCACTCTCAGAAAGTCCTGAAATGTTACTTTATTATAAAATGTTTTTCGTATTTTAAATGTCCCAGAATGATATATTTCAAGGATAAGGTGATAAGGGTTTTAAATCCACCCATCCAATAGGTTTTTAACAAGTTTAAGTCTTAGATTTTACATTATCTTTTCATTTTATTTAAATCTTTCATAAATGAGGTAATCACTACATCATCATGGTGTCATAAATAAATTTATTTATTTAATGTCTAAAAAATATAAAAAAATACCATTATTTAGGAAATATGTTTATATTTACAATGAAAATTTATAGTCTAATAGATCATTTATGTAGACAAAATGAAAATTGTTTTACTTAGGTGTCACATACTTTTTTATATTTAACTTTCTTTAAAAATAAAAAAGATAAAATGTCACTATCAAAAAAAAGAGATTCCATGAGGCCCCAAAGTTGGAACAAGGCATCCCATGGTCTCCTATGATACAAAAAGTAGAATTAGGACACATGTTGGTGTTGTTTTATATTATTATGATATTATTTTATTACCCTTAACTTCCCGATTACTAATTAATCACGATAATTAAAGATAATTACTGTCATTACTGTGCATAATGTCCAAAAACAAAAGTGTCTTAATTAAATAATTTGGACCATATGATTCCAAATATGGAATCCATTTTACCAAATTCCAAACACAGAAATTGTAGTAATTAATTTAAAAATAATTCATGTTGTCAAAACAAATAGCGGGTTTTTTAGAAACAATATCTATCAAAAGTTTGACACTTGTTTATTCCCAATTCCAAAGATAAATTAATTAAAATGACTAAAATTAGATTAAATGGTAAAAATATATTATAATTAAACTTTAAAACCAATTAAAAGGACTATCTATCCATATAATTAAATTATATGAAAAAGCAGTTTTGAATTAAAATGCAGTATTTTTCACTATTCATTAAAAAAATGAACATTGTCAGAAAAATACAAAAAATTTATCCAAAGTAAATTTCAATGCCCAAATTCTAAAGAATAATTTTATTTTGATAGATAAAGAATATAAAATTGTAAAATGGTAAATTTAAAAATTATTTTCCATCAAAAGGTGGTAAAAAAATCTTTTAAAAATATTAGAGAATTCTATGCTTAAGATTGGATTTATTCTAATTTTAGGCCCCTAAAACAATATATAATTTATAAAGAGACATAGATATGAAAATCCATAATTCTGTACTTACTTGGTATGTTACATGGTCTCTCTCAGTTGTTACCATTTTCTAGTTTCCTATCAAGTTTGGACA
>CAUJRU010001562.1:55100-137544 GCA_963277665.1 Viscum album
ATTTAAAAGTATAATTGATATATAAAATTTATGGTTATTTAATGAATATTATTCTAGAGATTATGGACTAATGATCACTCTGACTATAGAAATTATACCAAATCCATTTTGGACTTAAGTACCAAATATCATAAAAACATTCGACGTGAACATAAATAATTAAGTAATTGTTATAACATAGAAAAAACTGATATAAAAGAAATAAAAACATTTAAAAGTCTATAAATTATGTAAATAACTAACTTATTTTTATTAATCAGGAAGATAAATATTGTTTGTGATGATCATGAATCTGGGTAAGGGAGTCTTTAAATAAGACATTATTTTAAATGTTTTAAGGATTTATTCTTTTAAATATTTCTCATTCATTTACATGAATTAAAAATGTTATTTTTGATTTATTTATATAGAAATAAATGTTTTAAAATGTTAATTTTATAATTTCATTCAAAATTTTCAAATTTGTATGGGACACTTTGATTCAAAAAACATTTTTTAAAAAGTTTTAAACAGGTTTTAAAAATGAATTTGTTATTTCCATTTCTTTTATTATTTCACAAATATTTTTATAAAATAATATATCAATTTCATGATGATTAAAATATTTAATATTTTATTTTCAAATTTTCCTAGTTATATTTGAATTAAATAATTTCATTATTATGTTTGTGGTTTATATATTTTAACAATGATTTTTATAAGAAAGGGTATCTTGATATATAAAAGTGTTTTGATTATGGGATTAAAAGTGTTTTCCGGGGTTCTATTAATCATTTATCCCTAGAAATTATATAAGAAGGGTTGAAACCCATTGTATCTCATGGGTGAGCCTAATATAGCTTATACGAAGGGTAATCCCTATTATAGATCTCCAATGCATTGGATACTTCAGAGATAAAAGTTGACCGTATGGTTATTCCTTTTGTAGGGGTAAATATAATAGTGATATGGTAATGATGCTGCATGGAACTAATGTGATATTCCTATGACTATAAATGGGTTTCTAAGAAAGGGTTTTTAATAGGTTTTTAAGTTTTTACTGGACTGACAATTTTATTTCTTTAGGTCCCTTACTGACTTTTTGTTCTCATCCAAAGTATTAAAATGTTTTTTCATAGGGTATAAGTAGGGGTAGGATAAAGGAGGAAGTAATGTTTAATTAATTTTCATGAATAAAGAAATCATTATTTATTTTAAAAGATTTATATTTCGTAAGAAATAGATACAATTTTATCAGTATCCACTTTGTATAAATTTTGGATGTTATGTATGAGTTATAGCCTAATTATCTAAAATTCTGAACTAAAAAGATACTTAAATCTAAATTATAGTTCCAAAATACTATAATAAGTTATGTTTAAGGCCATGTACTTACGGTGGGTATCAAATTATGGTTTAGAAAAATTTGGAGATTCAGATGTTTTATTAAGAGTTATGGATAACATCATGGGTTTATAATTTTAAGGTTGATAATAAGTTAAATGTCTTAGAAAACCCTTTTCAGGATTTATGTTTTGAAATTCTAAGGTTACAATTGGTACTTTTGGAGACATTAGTTTTTAGGTAATTATGGGTTATTAATTTTTGAAGATGCAATATTAAAGGTATAAAATAAAATTTGATAATAAAACATGTTATGGTTATTATTGAGTAAATTATCATATTTTGGTAATTTTATACGAATTATAATGTTTTAAAAAAAGGTAAACCCACATGATGGGTGACAAACTGTTGTATCTGGAAAGTTTGTGGGAATCAAACCAATAATCAAACAGCGACAATGTTGAATCGCTTACCACTGGCCCATGTGAAGTATTGGTTAGTATGGATTTTTATTTTTAGTTAAATAATATTATGGTAAAGAATAAGTTGATATCGGGAAGATATCCTTTATTTAATAGATATACATGGGATTGGAAAAAAACAATTTAGGTGATTAAGTGATAAATATTATTTTGGAAGAAATTAATTATTTTGGGAATTCTATATGATAAATGTATATATAAAAAAATTCTATTTTATTTGAGAAAAAAGTTTGAATTATATTTTAAAAGAATCTATAATTTTATTTTGGACTTATGTTGATTGAGTTTATTTATGGAAATAATTATCATATCTTAGATATTATGTGGTTTAGGAAATTAATTTTTTGTATGAGACTTCCAGAGTAATTGATGTTATTTGGAGATAATTATTAAAATTTACCTTAGAATATTACTTGATCAAAACATTTTTTATATTTAAATTTTATTACAGAATATTTTTTTGAGGAATTTTAAGGTTATTTTAATGATCTATGTTGAACTTTGGGTACTACTGTTGAATTTTGGAAATTAAATTTAGTTTTTTTTTTAATTTTAATGGTTTCTTATTTTTGTTAATTATCTTATCTTTTCTTAATCATTTTGGTTTTGTTTAATGTATTAGGAAATGAAGAATAAATGATTAATCTTTTATGGAATATGTGATTCTATAGAAGTTTACTCTTGTGGTTTAGGCATGAAAATTTCATCTTGAATACACATCATTTGCAGAAAAATATGAGATTGAGGTTGAAATTGAATAAAGGATGAATCTATACTTTTTAGATAATTATGTTTCGTTATGTTCTAAGTCTAGTTAGAAAAATAATTCCTCAACTATATGACAAGGATCCTAATAAAAACATTTATTCTTTTACTTTTATTACTAAGAAATTAATGACCTTTTAACCCGTCACAGATTTATGGTTTTTTTATTGTTAAATTTCTCATGATCATGTCCCCTATAACTCTACATCAAATCTTTATAGGTAGTTTTCTTATATGTTTGAGTTTTCCTACACTGAATCCTAGTATGTGTTGTCTCAGGTGACCTTCATACTTCCCTTTATTTTAATATAAATGGTTTATTAATCCTTTTTCTAATTTTGGATTTCAAAAAAAAAAAATGAAAATTAAAACCCCTAGTTTTTTATCCTGATTACTAATTTTGAGAAATTTTTTTATTAAATTTGGGTATAATGTAACATCCTCCGTTTTTAAAATAAAACACTATGTTTGATAGTGTGCATGATACGCCACATCGAGCTTAAGTGAACAACTAAATAATATTTAAATGTTACCGTTAAAAGCTAGCCATTATAATGCTCGAAATGGAAATTATTAAATGAATTAGGATAATGTGGTTTATACATGTATATACCATTAATTATTTGTTGAAAAATTATTATAAATTATTGTAAAATACTTTTTAAAATAAAAGGAAATGTTTTTCTTAAAAAATATTTAAATGTGAAAAAGTGTGCTTTATACCAATAAATTAATAAATCACTCTTATTGGATTATATTAATGAAATATAAATATAAAATATATTTAATTTAATTTTTATGATTTATATTATTTGTTTTATAGACTTGATAAAAAAACAAATCTAATTTTATGAATAAAATATGTACTTTTTAAGAATGGTGGATTTCCCACCTTTTGATGGAGGACTTGTTTTAAATATAGTTTTTTATAATTTTATAATTAATATTTTATAAAATAATATTTTTATTTGAAATAAATGTATAAAAATTCATTTTGGTAGATTTTTGGTATTTTTCTATTAAATTTAATGTTTTGAGGAATAGTGGAAAAATAATTTAGTTTAAATGAAAACTACTTTTTCATCAAATTTATTTATTATGTTAAATAATTTTTTGAATGTTTTTATGGTATAATTAGATAAGTTTTTATCATTTAATCCAATTTAGGTGATTTTAATAAATTTCACATTGAAATTGGATATAAAAACATTGTGAACTTTTTGAAGGTTTTAACTTTAAAAACATGTTTTCTCAATCCATCAGTGGGATTAAATTTTAATTAATTTCTCCGAATTGTATGTTTCAAATTTAGAAAAAATGGATTTCATATTTTTAATAACAAGGTCCAAATTATGTAAATAGTTCCTATCTATTTTTGGACAATATGAATAGTAACTTTAGTAATTATTTGTTAACATGGTTAAAGGTAAATCAGGTCATTAAGTGTACAAATAATATTATAAATATTATAAAATTATCATAATACTTGTATTTATCTCATTTTATGAGTTTTTTTGACCAAATGAATCTATGATCTGGAATTATGACATTTTTAGGCCACTTGGATGAGAGTATGATGTTTATATTATTATATTGAAAGAAAAGTCAATTTTGTCACAGTTGTTTTAAAAAAGAGAGATATTTTTAATATGGGGTTATATAAGAGATATATTGGACTATAAATAGTAATTTAGAATCTAAAATTTTTATCTATATAATGATAATTTATTTGAAATTTTTTATAATAAATAATTTAATTAATGGTTTGCACAATGATGATGCAGTAATTGTTTAATTAAAGAAAATATCAAATAAATGATATCAAAAACACTTAAATAATATATTATTCGAAATTATTAATGTCATAAACTAATATTTTAGAATCATATGACATGTCATTTATGTTTCATATATATATTCCTGAATTTATATCGCTGTTATGAAAATTTTAAAAATTCATATAATTAATAGTGTCAAAATTGACATTACTGATATTTTAAAATAAAAAACTTTTAATTAAATGATATTAAATTTATAAAGCTAAAAATGTCTTAAAAATGATTATTATAAGTTATAATATTTCATCAATGGCTCATTTAGGGGTCTTTTATCATTTTATATTAATTATAATAACTTTTAAAGTATAAATTACATGATATCATGGTAAGAGTTAAAAGTGTTAAATAAGTGTTAAAATAAAACGATATAGATTAAAAAAATATCCAAAATTAAATAATTTTAATTTTATTAATTAGAAGTTACCTAAAATAATAATATATTCTAAATAAATCACTTTGGACCAATTTTTAATATTAACTTAATTTATATTAATTTAATATTTTGAAAAATTCCACAAGTGCCTCTTCCCTCTCTTATAAAAGGGCACCCATTTTTCTATATTACTAACTCTTAAAAACCTATTTGGTTCAAAAAATATATACCATAATCCCCTCCTATAATCCCTATCCACAATATAGATCTATTATTTTTTTCATAACACTCACCTTAGAGATGTTATGGTGTTAACCAAAGGAGATCGTTCGAAGAAGAGGTATCATTTTTAATTAAGTGTTTTTGTTTTATTTATTCCTACACTTCCTTCAAATATTATTCAACCATGATAAAATAATAAACAAATTATAATCAATATACTTATATGTTATTATGTTAATATCATTACCTAAATACATCTAATTTCATCAAATGGTTATTAAATTACTCGCTCTTGTCTATAGAGGATTACCACCTCACAAACTAATATAATTCGTTTTCCTTCACCGTCTCTCATGAATTTATTTAATGATGGAGTTAATTTATATATATATATATTATATTCATTAAATATTTATAAATATTAATTAATAATATATCATTTATGTATTTACGTCAAATTAACATAAAATGATAACATCATTCGCACGTACGTGTGAACTATCACCTACATGAAGTGATGTGATTCATTTTTCATCACCACAAAACATGAATGGTATGTATATAAGTATATTTAAAATATTAATATGTTATTAATTTTATTATTATCATTATGTAATGATAAAATAATACTTACATTCTCTAAATATTGATCGTTGAAAAATGAAAACGTTACTCATCCGTGTGTATGACATATCGTCTCCATGATTGTAACATAGTTAATTTTTCATATCACATGTAATGGATGAATTTAAAAGTAAATTTTATGTAAAAAATTTATTATTTTTTCATGAATATTATTCTAGGGATGATGGACTAATGACCAATCTGACTATAGATATAATACCAAATTCATTTTGGACTCAAGTACTGAATATCATCAAAACATCCTATGTGGAATTAAATAATTATGTTACTTTTATAACATGGTAAAAACTGATATAAAAGTAAGAATAAAATATAATAATGTTATAAATCAAGTAAATAATTAACCTAGGTTTATTATTCAAGAAGATAAATATTGTACCTGAAGAGTCGGACTTAGGGTAATGGACTCTTTAATTAAAATATCATTTTAAATGTTTTAAGGATGTATTATTTTAAATATTTATCATTAATTTCCATGAATTAAAAATTGTTTTTATGGATTTATTTATATGGAAATAAATTTTTTATAATGTTAATTTTTTAATTTTACTAAAATGTTTCAAAGTGGTATGGGACACCTTGATTCAAAATCGTTTTTAATGTTTTAAATGGGGTTTAAAAATGGATTGATTATTTCAAAGACATGTAATTTTTTTTACATATATATATTGAACATAATTTATTAATTTCATGATTCCTTAGTTATTTAATTTTTTATTTATATGTTTTCATAGTTATTTTCAGATAAAATTATTTCATTATTATGTGCACGGCTTATATATTTTAAAGGTGATTTTTACAAGAAAGGGTATCTTAATATATGAAAATGTTTTTCTCATCGGTTTAAAATAGTTTTCAATAGTTTTATTAATTATTTAATCCATATACATTATATACAATTATTTTATCCACATTATAGCTCATGGGGGAACCTAATATTTCTTATAAGAAGGGTTGATCCCCATTATAGATCATGAGAAATGGGTGAGCCTGATATATCTTATATGAAGGGTGATCCCCATTATAGATATTCAATGCATTGGGTACTCCTGAGATGGAATTAGATCATATGGTTTTTAAATTTTTATGAGTTATTGTAAGAGTGATATGGTAATAATATCCCAAGGCACCTATGTGATTTTTAAATGCATGCTAATGATATATTAAGATAATATTTTAATGGGTTTTCATGTTTTCATTGGACTAAATTTTTTTTTCTTTATGTACCATACTGAGGTTTTATTCTCATCCAAATTTTTAAAATGTTTTTTACATGGATTAAGGTTGAGTAATACAAAATATGAATTCAAGTTTGAATATTTTTCATGAATAATGAAATCATGATTTATTTTAAAACTTTTATATTTTGTTGTAAATGGATATTATTTTTGTAGTATCAAATTTAATTAAATGCGAGATGTTTTGTATGAATTAAGGCCACATTATTAAAAAATATAAATTGAAAATATCCTATAATATAAATTATAGTTCAAAAATACTAGGATAGCTTATTTTTATGGTTGGGTCCTTATAGAGATCATGCCCAACAAACTTCAAAGGAGGATACAATCAATATATTGCTCTAATTGAGTTCTCACAAAATAATAGTTTCCACCAAAGAATCCACATGGAACTATATAAAGACATTTATGGGAAGATATATAGAGCACCTATGTACTCGGAGAAAGTTGGTGAACAGAAGTTTCTGGGACTAAAATGGTAGACGAAATGGTATAAAAGGTGAACATAATTTAGCAGTACATCTTGGATACCCAAAGTTGATACAATATAAATGATAACCACTATCGATGAGACCTGGAGTTTGATGTTGGGGATAAAGTGTTCCTATTCAAATTCCTATGTAATAGAGTAATGATATTCAGGAATAAGGGAAAGGTAAATCCCAAGTACATAGGCCACATTAAGAATCTTGAGTTCATCAGGACCGTGTCTTATCGACTAACACTCCCACCAACTATTTCTAAAATACATGATGTATAACTCCTATAGAAGAAGATTTGAGATACCTAACATGTAATAAATTTAGAGGTGGTATAGATGGAAAATGATATCTCTTATGAGGAGGATATGATTAAGATCATAGACCTTAAAGACAATGTTCTACACGATAAGACACCATACCTAGTAAAAGTATTATAGTGAACCCATAAGTATGAGGTGGAAACATGGGAACTCAATGAATCCATGAAGTATAAGTACCCATATCTGTTTTCACCTTATTATGTAAAATGAAGTTTTTAGGGAGAAATTTCTTAAGGGAGGAAGAATGTAATGACATAGAATTTTATAAATACAATTCCCCATTATTATAATTTTATCATATTTTATAATTTAGTATAAAGAACATTAACTACATAATGAAGGAAGAAATCTATTATAAATAATAATTTTTCATTTAGAGCATACAAATACACATAATCAATGTAAATTTTATAATGGGACATAAAATAGGATATACGCAATCTCCTAGAATAATCGCACCCACAAACAATATAATATAAATGAAGAAGAATATTAGTAATGAAAAATTATTTTTGAAAATATATAACCTTGGTAGAAATAAATGTGAATGAAGAATTAATCAAATAAGCGTTATTTATAGAAACTGGGGACCCTGTATGACCATTATAAATATAATTATTGGAATAGTAATATGACTATTGGAATATTAATATGTATATGAAGAATTTTAACTTGATCGTTAGATTACTATATAAATGTTTAAAAGGGTAAAATTGTATTTATTTATCTTATAAAATTAAAATATGTTATATTTATACCATGGTAGATGTATGTAACGGCCCAGACCTGAACATCCACTCGAACAGTGCTAAACGGGTCGGGTGCTACTACCTTAGGTGCACCTCCCTGAACACCAAAGGCTACCGACTAGAAGTGAGGTTCTGATAGGTATAGTGGGGAGGATATACCCTCTTAGAGGACAATAATAATGGTATTGGTCCAAGTATAACAGTAGAGATGCAGTGGGATAAACCACTCAACAAGCTCGAACCAGACCCACAGAGCGGAAGCATATTAAATCTCAATAAACAGCAAAAGAAACAAATATAAAAATAGCAGGGGAAATCAATACAATAGAATGCTGATCACATGTAACTACCACTAAACAATAAAACATGCATCCCAAGTAGGTCATACGTATCTGAATATAAAAAGGTGCCAATGGGTAACCAACTGTAGCTATAAAAAATAAGCATGCTGATACAGAAAGGAAACAAAACACAGTAACTCTAGCTAGGTAAGACCTCAAGGTCCATACCATCCCCATTCAACAACTAATGCAGCCCAGCTCCTAAGGCTAGCCTCTTTCCTGCATGTAAATCCATAAAGTCTACACGCATCCTGAAGGGACTGTGCAGGGTGTGAGAAATATCTCAGTAGGATACCACCCAATGGTGTGTACCTAATTTAAGTGTTTAAGAAGGCATGCATTTATAAGAAAAAAAGAAAAACAATGTTGCACAAATAAACACAAACTCCACTTGTGCATAACAGCCACAAAAGAGTGTCACCTGCTTTGGACAACAACGAAATCTCTATCATGTAACCCGGAACCATGTGCCCACTGACACCGTGTGTCTCAAGTACCGATGTCCCGAAGGCATGCCCAAGAATAGTAACCCAGCACCTTGTGCCTCCTGAATCCTCATGCCTCAAGTACTGACGTCCCAAAGGCACGCCAAAGAAGTAAACCAGAGGAACAACAATGACAGCCCTAAAATTATGTTTTCGGAGGGACAACGATGTCTACCCTCAAATAACGGCAAGCCTCTTCCCCCAATCTGATAGCCTCAATGCTATCCCCTAAAGTCTCCTCACCTTTCATGTGTCTTTCTATGGAAAGAACCCCCAACCAAAGTACCTAAACCGCATCTACAGGGGCCTCTACTCACACGAGTGGTCAAAAACACCTCATTACGGAGTATCTCTGTGTGTACACTACTCAGGGTTCCAGGTGAGCTGTAATCGCCAAAATAGTACCTAAGCCACCACACATCTGACACCTCGTGTCCCTGCGACCATGCCACTCAAGTCTGATGGCCTCACTATCCATGTAACTCAGGCCATGCCTAACCTGACAGTCGTACTGCCTCAAGACGATGTCCTTGATGCCCAATATCTTGGTCAAAACCACCCAAAGTAACCCGGGCCTAGTTCAACATGTGATCACCATCACTCAACAATATCTGGTCCATGCCCAACACCAACCAAGGGTCCAACATATGTAGTTTGGTAATCAAATATATAACATATTTAAACAGAAAAAATAAATAGGAAAAACATTCTAAATAGTTGAATTGCCCTAACCCAACAGTTAACAATCAATAGCACCGAGGTCTTAAATGCCTCTAACTAACCTGATGGTTATCAGTCAACAACATTGAGGTCTTGAATGCCTATAACAATTTATATCAGGCTTAATAAATTAAACTCAACAATTTCTAACAATATAATTCAAATTTAACCATTTTGGCATCCCCCGGCCAAAATGACTCGATGATCAAGAACCCCTCGCCCGACCCCTCTCAAGAGAAACTGGTAATAGGGCATACCCAAAGTCATACCATAGGTCCATAAACAATGTAATAAGAAATATCAGATAAAATTGGTTCCTGCTTAAAATATCTGAAAATGCGTTGTAGGCCGCATCACCCAGATGACCACGAAAACATAGAAAGAGGTATGAACCCCCTACCTGAGACTCATACAATGCTACTCCTCTGGTAACAACCTCCAATTAGGTCTAAAATGTGGTAGATCTACAAATGAATCAAAACCACTCAAACCCCTATAACTCGTTCTAGAATAGAAATCAAACAAAATAGATCAAGATGAATCAAGGCCTTACTGAGGGGGTTCTAACCCATCCAACTATGATCAAATCTTACTTTGGAAGAAGAACTTGGAGAGAAAGGAATGTTTGATGGTCTTGGTTCCCAAAACCTAGCAAAAATGTGTGTTCTACCTCCAAATGAGGCTACTGCCCGTTTTAACGCAAAAAAAAAAGAGAAACTAAATGAAATGTACTTTAGGACTACACGTCGTGTATATCATTTTACTGTTCATTTGGTGGCTGGAATTCTGCTGAATTACTTTCCGGAACCTGCCGACATGAGTACACGGTCTGTACCTAGGGGGTACACAGTGTGCACTTTGTTTTTCTTCCCTTCCTCGCCGACTTACCCACATGCCATGTATTCCTCTCATACACAGCTAGATTACACAGTGTGTTTGAGGAGAACATGATGTGTAACTGTTTTAAATAATTCTACCTAGCTAACAGGCCTAAACTCCATGTATATACTCCACACGGTAAAGTGTACATGGCGTTTTGATAACTACATGTCATGTATTAAGAAATGTCTACACAGTCATCACACGGAATGTACTTGGTGATCACACGACCAGTCACTCGCTTATCATATACATGGCGTGTACATAAAGTACACGGCGTGTTGTCTAGAAATTTCTAGAAACTGTCCATTTTCTCCAGTTTCCTTAGAAACAAGTCAAAAATTCAAATAAGGTCGGGATTTTGACCCATTCTAAAAACCAGGGTTCGTACAAAGTAAATAAATGTTTTAAAAATGATAAATTGAGTTTATTATTATTATTAAAAATAAATGTTTTAACTGCACTTTTATAATAAATATAATGATTTAAAGGAAAATTTATTTTCATGAAATTATTTTATAAATTTATTCTATTTTTTATTGTAATTATAATTCAATTTTATTATATAATAACTAATTTTTCAAAGAGTAAATTTTTTTATCCTAATATTAAAATTGGTATTTTACAAATAATTATTGTTCTCACCTAAAAATTAAATTTCTAAAATCAATAATTTTTTTAATTAAATAGATTTCATTATTAGAATATACACATATAAAAACATTTTGGATAAATGTTTTGTATTTATAAAAAACAATGTTATTTTTTGATAATATTAAAATATGGTAATATATTGTATTTGACATTATAAGATAAATACATGAATTATTCAGTCATGGATGATGTAACAACCCATTAATTTTAACCCAGAAGCACTACTTAGTATATATTTTTACAAGAAGAAACATTATTTATATTCTTGGAAAAAAATAATGGACTTGTGATTATAATATTCAAAGTCACCCCTCTCTTTCCCTTATAAATACCACCCCTCTCCAACCCTTCTCCTCACAAATTATAAGACTTAGAGTTTTCCAAATTTCTTCTCATCTATTTTAAAAATATTCTACACCATGTTTTAGTGCTTATTGTATCATAAAAAACTAATCCAATATTCCTTAAGTGGAATCCTAAGAGGAGACAACCAAAGGAGACGCTTAGTAAGTGAATGTATAAAAAAATTCTGGAACATAGGCTAAGGGATCTCTCTAACCCTAACTTTTTCTTAGGGTATTGACCATCATGTCTCTAACTCAATTCCATTATCTCTTTGATATTATGAAATGCTTCTATATTATGTATATATTTCTCTTAAATATATCAAAACCTTATTCTCCCTTAAAATGATGGGGTACTACATGCCTTAAGTTCATTTTTAAAATTTCTTATGTGCACGACTTATGGATTATTCCCGTTATTACAAACATAATCATTCACATGTTATAATGGATTTGACTAGATATCACTACAATACATTGGTTAATGTTTTTCCCATTAGATTTTATATATGAGATTAGGGAGTTGACCTAATCCATGATTGGACTATGTCAATCTCGTGATGTTGTCTTGGCGGTTAGCCTTGACTTATGCATATGCCATTTTTTGTTGCTTTCACTTCCCCATATTTTCATGATCTTGTGATAACTTTTTATTATGTTATTCTACCATATGATTATTTAGGATACTTCTATATTATGATTTCATGTTACATTTTCTAGCTCACATGTTGTGCCTCATTATCATGTTTATTCCTTTATTGGGATTTAAAGATCAACCCTTCCATTTATGTATTCCGTAAGGTATACTATGTGGTTTTAGAAGCTCAAAGAGAATTAGGAACTAATTATGGATATTATAATAAATAATTTTTATTATAGTTTCATGTTTTTTATGTACATAGTATTCTAAAGACACTAGGCCTTTCAATCCTTTGGTTGTATTTACTGGATACTTATGTTAAAAGTAATGTAATAATATGTGTAAAATTATTGTGTCACTATAAAATATAAATAATAGGTTTGATGAATATACATTAGTGATTTTGGTATTCCATCATGTTTATATAGAAATCAAAAAAAATCAAAGGGATGATTCAAACATTTCACATACCTATATGGTAATGTAAGAACATCAACTTAGAATGTCTTTCACAGGTCATCCAAATAGATCCTATGAAAATAATGAAATATTGGTTTTTATAGATCATAAATATTTCCCACTTTATTTTAATTAAAAAGGAATTATCACTTGATCAGACTATAAATATATTCATTAGATAACTAGTGAGGATACATATAGTTTTTATTATCTCAGATGGATATATATGGTTCACCTAAAAGTTATGAAAAAGTATTAAATATTCAATAAATATAGAGCTGATCTTCCGTACAGGATTTCTCCCCCAGACTAATTGATAGTTTGAAAGGACTATCCAATTACTAGGGAATATGTTGAGAGATTTATCAATGGACTTCAAATGAGTTAGTTATCAAAATATTCCTCAGGTCGAGTTCTAATAAAACAATAGATCCAATTCAAAATTATAGATGGTTCCTTATATATTCCTCTATTGAATGAAAAATAGAAATCTATCACAGTGGGAACATGTTAGATAATATAAGGTAATATGACCCAAAATGGTCATATAATTTGTATAGAGTGTCAAATATATTTAGCAACACATTAAAGATGTATATATTCCACATAAGATCTACACATAAAATCATCATTAAGAAATGGTATTTGAATTTGGATATAAAATTTCCCTCACATATCTCTATGGAAAAGGTTCATTAGTCTTGGGAAGAAGGTAATGGAAAGTCCCAGTTACATCACCTCCATTGAGATTCATGTCCACATCAAAGTAATATCCAATCAACAAGAACTCCCACTAAAATTTTCTCAAGAGCATGAAGTGTTCCATGTATCCCTCTCGAGGAAGTATACACTAAATTATTTACACAAAATATATCCAAATTTAGTACAGTTTGGGTATGATTTTATATAGGAGGTTTATTTGGTGATGATCTTGTAGTATAGAGACAAATGACTACACAATAATACAACTTACATTGTTAAAGTACTTTAGTGAAATAATATGTGTGAAGATGCAATATGTTACCTAATTTAGAAATAAAATAGAAGTAATCTCACCAAAATTTATCTTAGTGAATGAAATAAAATTTCTAGGAAAACATTTTGAATGTGGTAAAAAAATGTAACCATGTATAATTTTATGGAATTTCTTTTCTGAATAAACATGTGTGTCATATTTAGGAATATAGTATTGTAGCTAAAACAGGAACCACATAAAAGAAAATAAAATATTATATTAATTTAAAAATATATATCTAGAGGATAAATATAATTAATAAAACTAAAAATTATACAATGGGAAAATAAACACACACAAAAATCTAGATTATAGATCTTGTAATAATATTGTTCTCTTAGAATAATCAAAATAATGAAAAAAAACAGAAAAAGAGAAAGAAAAAATACATAATGTTATCTGAATTTTGGAAATGAGTAAAATATCATTGATATTAATTCAATTGAATTAAAATTTAATGAAATATGTGGTTTTTATAGAAAGTATAAAACCTATATGACTATTTGGGATTATATCCATTGCTCATTACGAATTTTGATGATATCATATTTATGAGGCTATCATTAGAATTAGTGTATATTAAGGGTAATAATGAGTGGTGATTAATACAGTTGGTATAAAGTAAGAACTCAATAAAAAAAGTAACATCACTTATAATGGTCATTTATTGGATCATAAGATGTATGTTGTATCACCTAGGTTCACCCTTGATTAAGCCTAAGAATAACATCAATAATGTAGGTTCTATCATTATCGTCTGTGTGAGACTTTCCCATTAGTGGAAATCGCTACATGTCCAATTTCTGCTAAAATATACATGAAGGAATCAAAATTTTACACATTACCTTTAAATATGATTTTGGTGTGATAAGGTGTTAAATATCATGGGTTTTAGTAGTATTAAAGTGTAAATGATTTTACAAATGAAATGTTGTTTACTCTAATACCACATTTTATCAAAAGTATCATCTTTATATAAAAGTTAAAATGTAAATTATTCGAGTAAGAATAAGAAAAAATCAATTGAATATTTGGAATCATGATATTGAAATTATCCAAGGGGTACAAGTTTTTAATTTTTGGTAAAAATTATAAAATATGGTAAAAAATGGTGAAATACGATGAAATATGATAAATACAACATCATATATTTGTAGGCATAAACAAAAAATATCAATGTATTTACTGTTTCTTAATATATGTACTGAAAATTATATTATATCATTAAGGGTCATAATGGGGTACTATGGGGAGTAGTGAATCACTTAATAAAATAGAAACATAAAATATTCAACAGTATATTATTCCATGAAATTACACTCACCACACACATAAGTACCACCCTCTTAAACATCTTGATATTCAATTTAAAAACCAAATTCCTTGACTTAAATATCCCAAAACAATATTCCAATGTATTCTATCCATGTTCTAGTTATTTTGTTCTCACTAAAATATTGATTTAAGAATGCTTATTGTGTTGTTTAAGGGAACCAAATCAAAGTTATAAAGTATATTTTCTACTTATTACACCTTTGAATTTCATTCCCTTATTTCATACTCATATTATTTATAATTATCATAAAACATTCATCCATCATATGAATTATAATGTAATTATACTGAAATATTAATTATATAATCACTTAATTCATGAAATCCATTTTTATATTTGTTTATAACACTCACCCCATAATGGAATATTTTAACAACCTATTTGGATAATATTATAAAAAAAATATTACTGACATACAAGAATTGATTTAAAAATTGATTCAATAAACAAATATAATATTTATGATATTATTAATATCATGTAAAAATTAATTTATCATTATATCAATTATATTAACAAAACATTATCATGGTAATTTTAACCATTAAAATGAGGGTATTAGGACACTTTTAAAAATTGATATTATTTTATACCATCTATAATACTATATAATGATTATTTTATTCAAAAAGTAAAAAATCTAGTCCTCTATAACTATATAGATCAAGGAAGTGTTTGTGAACAACTTTGAACATGATCACCACACCAAAACTATTTGTGAGAAGTTGAATAAATAAACCCTAGTGGTTGATGTAAGCAATAATAATATAATAAAGTAATTAAATGAGATAATAAATTGATTTTAAATAATAATATATACTTTATTTTTTTTAAATATCTATTTAATAAATTTAACTTGGTTATTCCACAGGTTGGACACAGTTATTAAGTTTGTCAATACCTGAGGTAAGGGATCTCCCAAACTACCCCTTTCTTTTTGGGTTATGCTTTCTCACTATTTACCTCAACTTTCTATCACTTATTCACATGTAATTATTACATATTCTATATGTATCTTCCTTTTATATATACTTATTTTATCATATCTCTCTTGTGTGGGTATATATAAGTTTCTCAAGTTCCCTTCATACTCTTTTCATTAAAGAAAACCTGATTTAAAAGGAAATTTTTATTTTCCTCAAACCATTTGATGAATCAATATATTAATCTATTTATTACTTTATTTTTTCTTACAATAATATCAATTTTATTGAAATCTATTTTGTTCAAATTTCGTTTCAATGAAAACACTATTCACTTACCTTCATTAAAGGTTATTTACACATTCCATAAAACATCATTTAAATGGTTCATCTCTAGAACTAATTATCCATCACTTTATTATAAATTTTAATCACATAGAAATAATTTTTCATGACCTATGAGCACTCACTCAATTTTGTACAAAAAAAATTATTTAATCCAATTTTTTTTCTTGGGAATCATTTTGATATATCTTTTGGTTATTCTTTGAGAAATATTTACTCAACCCATTTCCTTATCATGGGATTTCACATGTTTATGATTTATTTAAAATTTATTTACAATATTTTATACACATATATATACATAATATGATTTTATAAGTGGTCCAAAAATTATATATCAATTAATGCATTGGGTAATGTTTTTATTTCACGGTGCATAGGTATTTAGTCTTTCATTATATGTTATGTTGTCTTGGTAGTGATCCATGCTATATACTTATAATTCCATGTTTTATATTATTTCATCATTATAATGGTTCAATGGTTTTATTATGCTGTATCTTTTATTACATGATTCCATTAATTATATATAATCTTTCTTTTCAATGATATTATGTTATATCTCTTGAATCATATGTTTTACTTCATTATCATGTCTGTTTCTTTATTGGGATTATTGTCCCACCCTTTTCTGTAAGAACCCAGTTCTTATTCTTGAGGTATGAGTTTCAACCTTTTAATTTTCATTTAGTGTTTTTGAGAAAATAACGAAAAAGGGTATAACTCCCAACTTTTGTGGGTACACACCATGTAATTTTCCACACTCCGTGTACTTTGTCTGTATGGGATGAGTACATAGGGCGTGTACGGCTGTCGGTGATGAAGGGTGTAAAAAATGACTACAGGCCTTGTACTATGTATTTACACGAAGTGTAATCAGTCATTAGGTGAACAGTAAGGTGGTGGAGGCTGCTACCAGCTAAGTGAAAGTACACGCCTTGCATTCAGGAATACACACCGTGTACTCATGTTGACAGATGAACAGTGTCACGGTGGAAAGAAGCTGCCAGGGGAAGAGTTTAAAAATGTAAAGTACACGCTGTGTACTTGAGATTACATGTCGTGTAGTCTTTTTTTGTGCTTAAAATGGGAAGTAGATTCATCTTTGAACAGAGGAATATTAGAACGCTGAAGGAGCTCGGGAGAGGAGTCCGGATCTTGGGAGAGCCTCTAACCGCACACCGGGAATCAGATTATTCCACCGTCAATCTTGTTGGATTCGTGTGGGTAAGAGCTTCCTTCTCCTTGAGCCGTTCTTACCAATTATTTCCCAAGTGGAAGTTATTTGATTTTGAGAGTGTAGTTTTTTATCTTAGATCTACACTATTCTCGTGCGTTTCGAGAGGCGTCATTCGCGTATATCGATCAATGGAGATCGAGGTAGGTGTTCTGGTGTTCATTCCAACTGTTGGGTTGATTTTTGTGTACCATTGTGATACAAACCCATGTTTGGTGTATCGTATGGCTGAGGCCTTTGCTGATAATATATATATAATTGAATAGATAATCTAATGATAAATTAATATTGCTGTTTGTGATCACTACTTGGATCCAGGGCCACCCCAAGGGTGTGTTCCTTTATTTAGCCGTTTGGCCTGGATACCCGAGTGTAAACCATTATTATTTCCGGTTTAATGTTTTATTTAGTGGAAATTTGGTATAAAATTTCGTGTTATACATTGGGATCGTCCTGGTTACTTGCACCTGAGAGAAGTGTTTTACTTTAGCCTAAGGGCATGGTTCTGATTAGCCTGAGGGTGTGGTTATATTAGCCTGAGGGTGTGGTTATATTATCCTGGGGGCGTGGTTATATTAGCATGAGGGAATGGTTATATTAGCCTGATGGCGTGGTTATATTTATCCTGAGGGCATGGTTATATTAGCCTGAGGGAAGGGTAATATTTATCCTGAGGTAAGGGCGATATATAGCCTAAGGGCATGACTATATTAGCCAGAGGGCATAGTTACACTTAGCCTGAGGGAAGGGTTCTGATTAGCCTGAGGTCATGGTTATGAGTAGATCAGAGTTAAATTATATTGAATTGTGAAAAGAATATTAAACATCACAATGTAACTGGTGGTGATAGTTACTTTGTGTACTTTCTAGTTTACTGCATTTTATTATTGCACACTGTTGTTGCACATTTTCACTAACAGTTGAGCACGGGCCTTTGGTGGTTGCCTAGTAGGATTTATTTCTCACACCCTATTTGGGTCATGTCTTCGGCATAATCAAACTATATTGCTGCATGTGTCGATAGGGGAAAGGGTCCTTATACAGGTACATGATTGTTGCAGAGGAGTAGGAGAGCATGGGACCGAGCTTAGGATTGCGATGCTGCTGAGTTCCTGTTGCACTGTTTTTTTTGTTTTTTGTTCTAGTACATTTTGTTGTATTGTATTGTATTGTAGTGTATCCATTTTGGCTACTTTCATAGAAGTAGTGACATGCTGTGTCATTATATATAACTGTGGGTTATCTTCTACTGTAGTTGTTCATTTCTAGTTCATATTGTTTACTGCTTCCGCTGTTGTATGTTGTACATATTTTACTCTGCTCTACTCTTTGAAAAATGAGGGAATAAATTCCCCACTCTCATACTTGGGCCCTCGCTACTAGTCGGCGACATTAGTCGTGTGGGGAAATGTGCTTGAGGTCATGTGACCAACATGGTCTGGGGCACCCGTTGAGTGGCATCCGAATCCGGAACGTTACAAAGTGGCATAAAAGGGTTTCTTTTCTTTGACTTACTATTTGGAGTCTTAGTTAGGTATAGGACGGACATGGTAGTTGGTAATAAGCTGTGCCCGGGAGTAGATAACCCGTGTATAGGGAAATACCAATGTACCTCATTATTGCAATTATTACTAGTTTTTTAATTTTACAGTTGATCTGATTTTCACCATTGGGTGACACACTTGTAATTGTTGTGTTTATATGTTATACATGGGTTCTACTTAGTTGAAACCCGATGAGACGAGGGTATTCCATCTCATGCATCAATTAGGGATATGCTAGAAATCACATGTCATGCATTCTTTCTATTCCATGTAAGTGGATTAGAAATTTAATGTTGTTGTTATAGTTGTTGTGCTTGAAAATCATGAGATTGTGATAGTAGATTTCATAAATACCTACTATTTGATAGGGTATTATTGTGTGAGACATTGATAGGATGAACACCAAACTTTGGTTTTTGGGGAGTATGGGCCCTCAATGACTGGAATTTGGTGGATTGTTGATGAGTTTACCTTGTTATAACATGTTTAAGATGCCATTCTTTAACTTGCGGGGATTATGGGGCCTCACGGATCGGAATTTGGAACTTAGTAGTTTGTTTCAATTTTTTCTGGGTTTCGGAGTAGTTTTTTAGGCTTACTATTCAGAAAAACCAGGATACACGCCGTGTAGTTCCTTGGACACAAGCCATGTGTTCTTCAGTTTGGGAAGAAATGAAAACTTTTTAAGTACACACCATGTAACTTTAGTACACACTGTGTAGTCTCTTCTTGTGTATTATACCATGTGGGTGGGGACATGGGGTAGGGAAGGGCTTGGGGAAACATGCCGTGTACCTGTTGGACACACCATGTAGTGTTGACCCAGTGTCTGCCCTTGTAACTAACAACACGGATGGAGGAAACCTTAAGTCGTACACGATGTGTTTACTTTGAACACACCGTGTAGTCTGACCCAGGTACCCGGCCGTGTCATGAGAAACATAGGTCGGTCAGGGGCTTCTTTGAACATGCTGTGTCATTTTGAAACATGTTGTGTAGTGTGACCTAGGTACACAAGACATGTCATGAACAACGTTGGCCGGTAAAAGCTTGTCGAGTACACACCGTGTTTCTATGAGAACATGCCGAGTAATACTATTTTAGGAGAGTAGTGTGCCTTAGCCGTGTAGAAGGACTCGGGCAAGGAAGGAGGATTCAAGTACACTCCTTGTATTCAGACGACACGTCGTGCGTTTGGGGTGTTACATGACCAGTTTTAGCGGGAGTACACGCCCATGTGGATGGCTAGTGAGATCACGCCGTGTTGTATTTATTCATGCCATATAGTCAAATTTTGTAAATCTCAAATGCTTTCTTTTTCTTGTTCCCTTCTTGGTCTCCTAGTTTTCAGTCCTGAATAAATTTTGATCTAAGGTGTGCTTTGACCTTGTAGAGTCATTCCACTGAGATGACCACTGGTATTTTTCCAAGAGAGCAACAATGATTATACACTTGAGATGGTAGGCAACCAGTGGATCCTCCAGCAGTTTCAGATGCGGCGGTAGCCGTTATACAAGACACAGGCATGGATACATAGTTCCGTGAAGGCTTCATATAGTTCATGTAGGCCTTCCAGGGAGCACCGCCAGTTGTCACATCTATGGAAGAGCTCATGCTTATATTCCAGCAGTAGCACCCACCTATGTTTTCAGGGGACAATGGACCAAAGGCTGCAGAGTCATGGATGGATTCGATGCAAATGATATTCGAGCATCTGGAGATGCCTCCAGGGAGGAGGGTCAATATCACTACATACATGCTACATGATTCCACCAAGGGGTGGTGGGATGTTACCATCCAGTTTGAGCATCACCATGACATGGCATGGGGAGATTTCCAGGCCTCCTTCTATGACTTCTTCTTCCTGGAGATGCTGAGGGAAGACCGAGCTCGAGAGTTCATGAATCTCCAATGAGGCTCCATGTCAGTGATGTATTATTCTACTAGATTCACCAAGATTTAGCATTTTTAACCCGTTTTGGAGGGTGATGAGCCGTTGAGGAATAGATGTTTTGAGGATGTTGTTCGATATGAAATCCAAGCACTGGTAAACATATTCAGGTTGCCTACAACACATGCTATTGTGGACCAGGCATTTATTTCTGAGCGGAACCTACGGGAAGCTAGTGGTGTGGTCCAGAGTGGTTCAACACCAGTTTCTGGTACTATTTCCAACGAAAAGAGGAAGGGGCAGACATATTTCTCTCACGGTAGCAGTACTAGCCAGAGGAACTCTTCTGTTGGCATGATAATGTGCTACCTTTGTGGTAGAGAGGGGCACAAGTGACCTCAGTGTTCCCAAGACTCAGTGGAGTGCCGAATTTGTGGCTAGATGGTTCATCTGCAGTGCTTTTGCAGGGCGTTTATACCAGTGGCTAGTGAGAGGGGTCCTGTGCAGACCCCACATGTGGGAGCAGGACCAGCAGCTTCTTACCAGTCGGTAAATTGGAATATGTCGGGGCGTGTAGGTCGATATGGTGGTCCGATCATGGTATCCAGACAATGAGATCTCATAGGCAGTAGGCCGAGACAGATTAGGGAAGCCAGGCTATGTCGCAGGGCCATGGCACTGGGCAGGAATATGCAGTGCAACAAACCCAACAAGAGTAGGATCCCAGACCTTCTACTATCTGAGGTACAATTCTAGTTGCTTCTATTTTATCTTATGCACCTTTTGATACTGGTTCTACACATAGTTTTATATCTATGGACATTTTAAAGAGCTTTGGGCTATGTGTTTCTTCCCCTTCGGATATCATGATGCTAGAAACACCGTTGGGAGTGAGGACGGTAGGTGTGCGTCAGTTCAGGGAGTGCCCCTAGAGGTTGGTGGGTGTTACTTTCTATGGGACATTTTTGTCTTAGATATGAGAGCTTATGATGTCATTCTCAGTATGGACTGGTTGGTACCCTTCTGGGCCTTTGTGGATTGCTATCGTCGTAGGGTGAGTTTCACGTCACCAGAGGGCGGAGAGATTCTATATAAAGGAGAATGGGCTGTCCAGAAGAGCCTAGCAGGACCCGAGCATCTTGGGAGATGTGGAGTGACAACCCAAATTTCAAGTTTATATCTAGATGATCAGGGGACTTGTCAGAAGGATTTCCCTCCTGTAGTTGATCATTTCAGGGATGTCTTCCTGGAGGGATTTTCAGGTCTTCCTCCATAGCGAGAGGTGGATTTATCTATTGAGCTTTTTCTAGGAGCGGCACTGGTGTCCATTCCTCCTTATAGGACTACTACAACAGAGTTGCAGGAGCTCAAGAGATAGTTGAAGGAGTTACAAGCAAAGGGTTTCATCCGACCTAGTACTTCTCCTTGGGGTTTTCCTATACTGTTTTCAAAGAATTCCGACAGTACCCTCAGACTTTGTGTGGATTATTGAAAGATGAACTAGTTAATGGTTAAGAACCGATACCCCTTACCAAGGATTGATGATCTTTTTGATCAACTTCGGGGAGCACGAGTGTTCTTGAAGATTGAATTGAGATCCGGATATCATCAGTTACGCGTTAGAACATCAGACATACCACTTACAACCTTTTAGTGCAGATATGGTCTATATGAGTACTTGGTTATGCCCTTCGGACTCATGAACACACTAATAGTTTTCATGGATCTGATGAATTGTGCATTCCATCCATATCTGGATTCTTTTGTGGTAGTCTTCATGGATGATATCTTGGTGTACTCTCACACTTGACACAACCATGATACCCATCTTGAGAACGTTTTAAGTACACAGAGAGAGCATCAGCTATATGCTATGATTTCAAAGTTCCACTTTTGGATGGGCCATATACACTTCCTGGGTCATATAATCTCAGAGGTAGGAGTTGCGGTGGACCCAATGAAAGTGAGAGCAGTAGTTTCCTAGGAGCAGCCTAAGAACATATTTGAGATACGGAGTTTCTAGGGGCTGGCTGGTTACTACTGGCGCTTTATACAAGACTTCTCCCACTTAGCAGTGTCGTTGATGGGTTTAACTAAGAAGGGTGTGAAGTTCCGTTGGTCAGAAGCTTGTGAGATGACCTTTTAGGAGCTGAAGGGAAACATGACATAGTCACCAATCCTCATTCTTCCAGTGCAAGGGAAGAGCTATACAATTTACTGTGATGCATCAGGTATTGGGCTGTGTGTCGTGTTGTTGTAGGGAGATCAAGTTGTTGCATATGGGTCTTGGCATTTGAGGCCACATAAGAGGAATTACCCGACGCATGACCTCGAGTTGGAGGCAGTTGTTTATGTGTTGCGTTGTTGGAGACATTATCTCTTGGGAGATCATTTTGTGGTTTTCACCAACCAAAAAAGTCTCAAATACATCTTTACATAGTGTGACTTGAACCTGAGACAATGAAGGTGGGACGAATATCTTCAGTATTTTGACATTGAGATTTCCTATACACCTGGTAATGGTAATGAAGTAGCTGATGCACTGAGTAGGAAGACTCAGACATAGGCAGTGCCGGAGGCGAGTAATGAGTGGTAGCTTATAGCCTTGTTCTCTGAGATGCATTTGGAGGTGCACGATAGTCAGGGGAAAACCTATCTTTCTTCCTTAGATGTGACTTATACCCTCCTGGATGGAGTGAGGATGAGACAAATATCAGATTCAGAAGGCCTAGTTCTATGGGAGTCGATGGCAAGTGAGGACCCTCCTCCTGGATGGACGATAGGTGATGATGAGGTACTATATATCCATGGATGATTGTGGGTTCCAGGGGATATATGTGAGGAGATGATGCGGGAGTTTCATGCCTCATCTTGGCCAGTTCATCATGGAGTTACCAAAATGTATAGCGACTTGAGATGTTAGTATTGGTGACTGGGTATGAAGAGAGAGGTAGCTAGTTCTGTTACGAGATGTTCCACCAGTCAGTAGGAGAAGGAAAATCAACATAGGCCAGTCATACTGTTACAGTAGTTACCCATTCCGGAGTGGAAATGGGATGATGTCATGATGGACATTGTGACCATATTTCCAAGGTCACGTCGAGGAAATGATGCAGTGTGAGTTGTTGTGGACAGACTCACGAAGGTAGCTCACTTTTTTCTGATCAAGGAGATCTTCGGTGTTGATGATCTTGGGAAGTTGTATATCCGAGAGGTAGTACGCCTTCATGGGGTCCCTCGTTCTATCATTTCAGATAGGGAATCCCACTTTACATCTTGTTTCTGGTAGAGTTTTTAAAGGGCACTGGGTACACAGGTGCTTCAGAGCATAGCTTACCACCCTCAGACCGATGGTCAGTCAGAGCATACAATACAGGTGCTTGAGGAAATTCTGCATGCATGTGTCCTGGACTTTGGGGTATCTTGGGAGAAGCACATACCCATGGTTGTGTTTTCCTATAATAATAGTTTTAATACAACCATTGATATGGAACCTTACGAGGATTTGTATGGTAGGCCATGCTGATCACCATTGTGATGGTTAGAGGCAGGTGAGGTAGCTTTACTGGGACCACATCTCGTGCATCAGATTTCTGAGCAGGTCAAGTTGATTCAGAAGAAAATTGCTACTGTGTAGTTTCATCAGAAATCTTTTGCTAATCGCCGAAGATGACCCTTGGAGTTTGTGGTCGGGAATCAGGTTTTATTTTGTGTTTCGCTAAGGTTGGGAAACAAGCGAATTAGGAGACATGGTAAACTTTCACTGAGGTATGTCAGGATGTTTGAGATTCTAGAGAGAGTTGGTCCGGTTGCCTATCGGTTGCAGTTACCAAGGAGGTACCAATCCATGCACGACTTCTTCCATGTATCTCAACTACGCTGCTATAATTTAGACCCATCGCAAATTTTTCAGTCCAACGAGGTTGAGCTTCAGGTCAATGCATCCTTTGAGAAGCATCTGATTCGTATTGTTGATAGGAGAACGAAGGCTCTCCAAGGCCGTTCAGTTCCTCTCGCATGGGTGATATGGAAGCATGGCTGAGTGCAGAATGAAACCGGGGAGCGGGAGACTGATGTACATTCTCAGTGGCCAAAGTGTTTCATAGCATTATCTTCGCCACCCTTGGAAGAGAAATTTGGGGATGAATTGCTTTAAGGGGGGAAGTTTGTAAGAACCCGGTTCTTATTCTTGAGAATCAAGTTTCTTATTTTCCTTTTTATTAAAGTGTTTTTGATAAAATAAGGAAAATTGGGGAAAATCCCAAATTTTGTGTATACACGCCATGTAATTTTCCACACGCCGTGTACTATGGCCATGTGGGATGAGTACACAGGGCGTGTAGGCCTGTCGGTGGTGAAGGGTGTAAAACCCGACTACACGCCATGTACTAGGTATTTACACGATGTGTAATCTATTAGCATGTGAATAGTAAGGTGGTAGAGGCGGCTGCTAGCTGAGTGATAGTACACGTGATGTATTTAGGAATACAGTCTGTGTACTCATGTCCATAGATGAATAGTGTCGCGGTGGGAAGAAGCTTCTAGGGGAACATTTCAAATATAAAAAGTACATGCCGTGTACTTTAGATTACTCGCTGTGTTGTTTTTTTTCTTAAAATGTGAAGTAGCCTCCTCTTTGAACAGAGGAAGCTTAGAACGCCGAAGGAGCTCAGGAGAGGAGGCTGGATCTTGGGAGATCCTACGACTGCACACCGGGAATCAGATTCTTCCACTATCGATCTTGTTGGAATCGTACGGGTAAGATCTTCCTTCTCCTTGAGCCGTTCTTATCAATTATTTTCCTAGGGGAAGTTATTTGAGATTGGGCATGTAGTTGTTTATCTCAAATCTACGCTATTCTCGTCTGTTTCAGGAGGCTTCGTTCGTGTATATCAATTATTTGAGATCGAGGTAGGTGGTGTCATGTTCATTCCAACTGTTGGGTTTATTTTTGTGTACCGTTGTTCTGAGAACCCATGCTTGGGGTATCGTATGGGTGAGGCCTTTGCTGATAATATATCTAGAATTTTTAGATAATCTAATGATAAATTAAAACTGCTATTTGGGATCACTACTTGGATCCAGGGCCACCCTAGGGGTGTATTCCTCTGTTTAGCCTTTTGTCCTGGATACCCGAGGGTATACCGTGATTATTGGCTATTTAATGGTTTCGTGGGGGGTAATTTGGTATAAAATTTCTTGTTATGAATTGGGATCATCCCGGTTACTTGTGCTTGAGGGAAGTGTTTTACATTATCATGAGGTCATGGTTCTGATTATCCTGAGGGTGTGGTTATATAATCCTTAGGGTGTGGTTATATTAGGCTGAGGGTGTGGTTATATTAGCCTGAGGGCGTGGTTATATTTAGCCTGAGGGAATGGTTATATTAGCCTGAGGGTAAGGTGATATTTAGCATAAGGGCATGGTGATATTTAGCCTGAGGGCATGACTATATTACCCTGAGGGCATGGTTACACTTAGCCTGAGGGCAGGGTTCTAATTAGCATAAGGGCATGGTTCTGATTAGCTCATAGTTAAATTATGTTAAATTGTTAATATAATATTAAAAATGGAAATGTAAATGGTTGTGATAGTTACTTTGAGTACTTACTAGTTTACTGCATTTTATTATTGCACACTGTTGTTGCACATTTTCACTGACAATTGGGAATGGGCCTTTAGTGGTTGCCTACTGAGATTTATTTCTCACACCATGTCTGGGTCATGTCTTCGGCCCAAACAGACTATATTTTTGCAGGTTTCGATAGGAGAAAAGGTCCCAATATAGGTACATGATTGTTGCAGAGGAGTAGGAGAGCATGGGACTGAGCATTGGCTTGCGATGCTGCTGAGTTCCTTTTGCACTGTTCTATTTTTTTCAATATTGGTACTTTGAGTTATACTGTATTGTATTGTAGTGAATCCATTTTGGCTACTTTCATAGAAGTAGTGACATGTTTCATCATTATATATAACTGTTTGTTATCTTCAACTGTAGTTGTTCATTTCTAGTTTATATTGCATAATGCTTCCACTGTTGTATATTGTACATCTTTTCAATTACGCCACACTTTGAAAAATAAGGGCATTGTTTTCCCACTATCAAACCTGGGCCCTCTCTGCTAGTCAGTAGCTTCTGGAAATTGGGGAAATGTGATTGAGGTCATGTGAGCAACTGGGTCCAGGGCACCTGTTGAGTGGCTTCCGAATCTGGTACGTTACATTTTCCATTATGTGTGTTCCCATTCTATCTTATATTATAATAGATGTTCAATGGAATTTTATATCACATAATTTATATTTAAATAATGATGAAAAAGTTTATTTTCATGTTTATTTATCATGTATCAAATCTCCCAAATACACCACACCTCTAGATTTATGGGTTTTGTTTTAAGAAAATGTTGTGCTAAAAAACATAAAATAATATATTTTTGAGACATTGTGTTATTCTAAAAAAACTGAATTCATGTTTTTTTATTTATATCTTTATCTCACATAATCACATCATTACCATCATGATCAAATCACACTAAATAGAAATGGAAGAAATAGAGATCAAGAGTTGTTATTTTGGTTTATAATGATTCACTCCCCGGTGGAAACATACTCTATCCTAAGACTTTGAATTTGTATCTGAGAATTCCTAATTATCCATTTGTTATACATTCCCAAGGATATGGTATTTATTTAAATTTATTATATATTTGATCAATGACAGCCATGGATTCTATTAATATTTTCTACAACAAGAGAATTCCATTTTTTGATGGAAAAATTTTATATATATATATAGAAAGGATGGTTTTATATCTTATATGAATCACTTTTTTGTGATCATGATATCTTTAAAAATGGTGTTAATATACCAAAATCTGGGACAACCTATACATTTAAGATAAAAAAATATTTATGCTGATAGTAGATCATATAAAGGATTACTATCATCATCATAAAAGAAAGAATTCACATGATTTTTAGGAATGTAATTAGAAAAAATAATCTACAAAAAACTCATGGTTATCCATGAAGAAGATAGTATATTGAAATAATAATATTTTAAAAAGTACCAGGATTAGTTTGAAGATATCATAATTGTATATGGAGATTTGGTGGGGGATTTATTTATCCAACTAAAAAAATATTGTAATCTTCATTCAAAGTTATGATGAAATTATTAAAAAATAGAGCATCACGAGGAATCCGATTAGAATCCTCCAAAATAAAATTGATTCAAATATTTATATTCTTTAATTAAAATTCTTCAATGATAAGACCATTAATAGAATAAACAATATATTGATCGCTTTTGAAATGAGATGGGGGTAACCATATGAAAATGATGTGGAATAGAGAATGGAAAAAGTCAATTCTTCAAAAGGGTCAAATATTATTGAGTCAAATATTTCTCATGAGGAAGAAATAAATGCTAGAGATTATTTCACGGACATTTAATAATTCATCTCTTTATTATCAAAAGTCATGAAGTAAGGAAAGGGAAAATATATATGCAAGATTTAATTTAAAAGATTTAATTATGGTGGTATTATCCATTTTTCAATAAGTTTCCCTATAATTAAGAAGGTAATGATAAGGATAACCTACCCAAAATGTCTTCTATGAAGTAAAGTATGGATAGTTGTCACACTAGTTAAAGATTAATAAATATTAAATAAAATTATAATATAGAAAAGAAAAAAAGTCATTTCCTAAAATATAATACCACATCTTGTGATAAGGGATGTTAAATATGGAAGAAAACTACAATAATTAACGAAAAACATGATTCTTGTAAAAATAAAAATTTCCCAAACATTATTTATGTATGGAGTTATGAAGGAGTGAGTAGGGAAGAAGAAATTAAAAATATGAAGACATCAAAATAGTTTTATATTAGAGGGATTATCATGGTGTTATTGAAAAAAATATGATACTTAAGAAATAAAATAAATCATTAAACATGGATAATTATTATTGTAGGAAATCCCTTGATGATTCTAAATCCAAATACATTATGGAGATGGAAATTATGTTTAAAAAAATGGGATCTCAATAAAATTATTGAATTGAGATAAAAATGTTTGATATTACCAAAAAAAATATAATTTCAAAGAATAGAGATGTGAAGTATCTTAAGGAAAATCTTATAGAGGATGGAAATTCTTAGAGTTTAGAAATTTAGTTAATGAAGTTGGTTAATGATTTTGAACAGTAGATAAAGCAGATTATTCTATTTTTCATCTCAATGAAATTCCTATGGTATCAATAAATTTTTTTAACAAATGATAATACAATTCTAGTGATGGAAGAAATAATAATGGAATAATGAATATGGTTACATCACTAAGTGATAAAAAAGTACACATTTCTAGAATAAATGATAATACAAAAAATAATAAAGTAAATGTGGTACGGAATAAGAATAATGTTAGGGAAAAGATATGGGAAAACCTATTTAGACGAAGAGACTATTAATCACGAGAAATTTGGGAATAAGTAGTTGATATCAATTGAGAATTAGAATAAACAATTAGGTTTTTAAGAACCTATTTTCTTTACATTTAGATTTTGAATTAAAGGAATATGTTTGCATTGTGGATTTTATAGAAACAAATTATATGTGATTTGGTATAAATTTTCACATCCCTAATCTAAGAGAGTAAATGGATCAATGGAGGGTAAAGATGAATAACTAAGATACTGACTAGGACAATAACTAAAGGAAAAAGTAAAACAGAAAATTCATTTAAATTCTAGAGGAGAATTTTTGGAGGTGTGGAAAATTAGAAAATATCTCCATATAATGTCTTACTATGATACCAGAATAGGCAAATAAATAAGCAAACTAATTATCTATTAAGAGGAGAAATAATCAAGAGAATAAAATAGTGGATGATGTAGCTTTGAAGGAAACAAAATGAGATAATCAATAAATAATTGATATTATATTCTAATTATAATTAACCAATATAAACAATCTCATAAATATATACAATGGTATGAAGGATGCATTTTCACTTTCATAAACGACGGATCACTCAAAGTGAATGCAGTGGGATACCCAAATATTGTAATGAAAACATTTGTCAGTGATCACTTTGTTGATGGGTTAATAAAAAGTATGACTAGTGTGTCTCAATTTTGTGATAATGCGAATGAGGATAACTTTAAAAAGTTTTGATGAGTCATAAATAGTATGAAAGATGGAAAAAATTAAATTTAGGTGGATTAAAATGAGTTGAAACATAAATATAAAATTTGATGATAAAAATTATTGTTTCATGAGAATAAAATATGATATCAATATTTTTTATAGGAGATATGTCCATTTAGAGCATAAGAATATGGATGAGATTTTATGCAAGATTCTTTGAAAAATATACCAAATCATAAACTTTAATGTCTCTAAAAAATTGTTATAAGTCAGATGAGAAAGATAGTGAAAAGGAGTCACAAGTCGATGGAAATAAATTTAAAGAACCCAATTATATAGGTACACTCAATGTTTGATGACTATTGAAATAAAATTTAACCAATAGATATAATTATTATATTACATTTATTAATAAATTTACTCATATACCCTTTATTTATTTTATATCATGTAAATCAAAAAAATTTGAGAAATATAAATACTTTCATAGTATTTTTTAGAATCAAACAGGGTATAAAATCAAAATAGTTTTATTCAATAATGGATGTAGATAAATAATGAAGAGTGAGAGGCATATTTTGAGAATCATGACATATGATATAAATATGAAACACCATAAATACTTTTTCAAAAATGGATTCATTGTGTAGGATAAAAAAAGTTTTGTAGTAATGGGAACAATAATTCTATTAGAGTATGGAATTTAAAAATTCATTTTAATAAAATACACAGTCATTTTTATAAATAATCAGAATATATACCAACTCTAACCAAATTCAGTCAATATATAATATGATATATGATTTAGGATAAATATTTTATTGAAGAGATTATAAGTTTTTGAAAACTCATTATATGTAAATATTTAAGCAAAAAATTCATAATATTAATGTGAAATCCAAATAAAAAATATTTATTAGGTACACTCCCAGTGGAATAAGTTACATGTTCTATAATAATAATAATCTGAATATGATTGTTGATAAATTTTTTGTAATTCAATTGATGAATAAAAAGTTATCACAAGAATTATTCCATGTTGATGATGATATACATTGTATAAATTGAGAAGGTTTTATCTGGTCAACTAGATTTTTATAATTATAAGTATGATAATGCAATTACCAGTGATGAGGATGTTTTAGAACTAGGAAGTTATATATATCAAATACTTAGAAAACATAGAGTCTAAAAAAGTATTTCTTGATAAAACTAAAATGTAGAATATACCTAAAGAATAATTATAATTTTCAATGATTATAGATTTATTTTGATGGGTGAACCAAATATCTTAGCCAGATTTTTAATTACTTCACCTAATTTAGAATAATGGTATGTAGGAATTAATGTCATGTTTTAAAGACAAATATTTAATTGGGACAAAGTGTATTTTTTTAACAAGATCAATTAGAAATGTGATGTATTATGAAACAAATATAATCTTTTTTCAAAACGATACCTTTAAATTGATGGTATTTATTTTAATGAGACATTTTCTCCATTCATAGTGAATTAAACAATCTGAATGCTATTTTTTATTTTTTTCACAGAGTAATTACAATGTTCCCTAAATTATTGAAAAGTTGTAATTTATTAATAATGAACTTATGGAATAAGTCTATTTTTATAAACTGGAAGGAATTATCCTAAAATTTTTTAGTTTATCAGTGTATTAGAGAACAAATACATATTATGGTATAAAGAATGAACAACTTGAAAATTATTCAAATCTAAAAACAGATTAAGGGGAATTCAATGCTATTGTTTTTTCCTGAAACAAAGAAATTTTTTTTAATAAATATTCTACCCAAATTAGGAACCACATAAATGTTTCATTAACTAGTGAAAATGAATTATTTTTTATTCTACAACTCACTAATAATATTAGTTCTACATTTCTTTAACAATAAAATTATCTTCATGAGTTAGTTAAAAAGTTTGTTGTGGAAGAATAAAGATAAGTTTACACACCTATAGAATATGGTACTATGTTTTACTTGGATGAATAAGTATGGAGTCTAGATAAAAGAAAGTTTATAAGGATAAAGGGAATCTTATTTTACTTAATGGTATCAAGAGTAGATGGTGTGTTTGTAGTTAATCTATTTGAATGATTCTAAAGAAAATGAAAGGATTCACATCTTATGGAAGTAATAAAATCTCAATTTATGCTAAATGAACTCTTTGTTATAGAAAAATGTATAAAAAATTATAATTTTAATGCTTTAAATATGTATAAATATATATTAGGAAGAAGATATTATAGAGAGAAAGTCTACTTCTATAGGTTCTTTCTTTATCAGAGCGAGATGTGTTTCATGGGGCACTAAGAAGAAAAATTATACCAATATTTGAAAAAATATTTGTATATTGAAGAATAAAAATACACAAAGAAAATGATATGGTTGAAGAAAAATCATGAATAAATGGGGGTGAATGTTTCATTGCTACTGGTGATTATGTGTGATAAATTAAGTGAAATCAATTTGTCAAATAAATTCAGTGAAACATATATAGTCAAACCATATTGTAATTAGTTGAATACTAATCAATGATAATGTTTAATGTGACGAGTTATATTTTGAATAAGTTTTAACTAAATGTAATGTCAAAAATATCCTAATAAATCCCATATACAAGGACTCCTTTCATCGCATAAGAGTGTTTTGGGAGTGAATTCTTTCCTGATATCCCTGTAAGTTTTCTTTTTTATTTTATCACTATCAATAATTTTAATTCATAAATAATTGGATAGAATATACAATGATATATTATTTCAGATGAGGATAAAAAGTAATTCTATTTATCGTTTATCATTAATGGGGATATGAGAAGATATATTTTCATAATCTTAGCGATAATTAGGTGTTAACAGCTAGAGATTAAAGTGGATATTATGTGTGTTGATTTTCATATTTCCAAAAAATACAAAGGAAAAGATATAATATCTATTTGGGAAAATAAAGAACCCTCATAATGTGAATTAAAAATATTACATTGATCATATACGAAATATTGGAGTACTCTCACCAACACTGTTATATCTAATTGTGCAATTTTTAGATTATCATAATATTGGAAACAATCTAGGACTTGTTTCTTAATAAAATCCATTCCAGTGTTTGGGATGTGTTTATATTTTATTCATTAAAAATATGCTCCCATTTGAATTATAATCTATTTGGACTTGATTGGAGCTACAAAGGATTACCTTTTTTCTAAGGATGATGAAACAAAAATGTGAATAGTGATAATCATACTACTATATTCATGAGATAATCTTATGTATCAAAATGTTTATCTAACATGAGAAGATAGTGACACAGACTTTTTCCCATGTCCTTACGATATTGGTATAATAATGACATTTTATTATGTGTAAGGATTGTTCTATCGGGTTAGTATTGCATGATAAAAGAGTTATTATAATGTATGAAGAGTCATGTCATAGTCTGATCAGTTACATAATTAATCTTCATAAATTTAATTAATTTGGAGTCAAATACACCATGAAAAGAAAACATGGAGAAATTTATATTATGTTACTTTGGGTATAACCTCAATGAACATGCACTCACAAATCCTATGCAAAAATCATAAACATAACATTTTCATCTTTGATACTAATAAAGGTGAATCAATTTTTACCATGAAAAACATAAAACATCAAAAAAATATTGTATCACTTACATTCTCAAGGAACTTTTAGGTTCATAGTTTTTGAAAATTTGAAAAAATGTTAACATAAACAATACACACAACTTTATTTGAGAATTTATCCCACCGAACCCATCATTTCTTATTTCAAATTAGCTAATAGTCATCATACATATGAAACCCTTATAGATATAAATAATTAGAAACTATACATGATAACCTAGGGAAAATGAAACATAAGAAGGGTGAACTCAAATTCTTAGTAAGGGTAAAAATAATCATTAATAATTGAATGCCATCGATGGTCATAACAAGTGCATAAGGTTATGAAGAAATAATCTGAGTGCATGAACAAATCAAAAAAGTACTCATGCCCATAAATATAGTGATTATAGATAATTAAATATGAAATATAGATTTAACAATGTAAAGAGTCATAAGAATAAATAATCACGAACCCTCTGATATCAAGATTGTTCAAAAAAACATTTTTAATCCATATAAATCATAAAAAAAGTGTTTGTATCTTGGAACATCATCTTCATAACCCATTTTAAACACATGTTGTAGATAAATAGGGCCCGTATAAATCCATAGGAGAAACCCTAGAGTAACTCCCTCCATATTAAAACAAATGACAGGGAAAATTACCCAATGAATTAGATTTCTATCTAAGTGAACCCATTTTATAAGCTATATCGGGCTCACCCGATACTGTTTGGGTGCACCCATCATATAAGATATAACAAGATCCCCCAATATTATCTAGTCACAACCATTATATAAGATATAACGGGATCACCAGATTATATCTAGGTTCACCCATCATATAAACTATAACATGATCACCCAGGGCTATCTGGGTGCACCCATGATCATCAATAATGTCCAAGTACTATTTCTGAATAAAACATTTAGAATCTTTCACTTTTTAACATAAATATAATCATTTTCCTTTAGTTTCTTAATTATAAAGTGGAAAAGAAACACGTTCCTTTAATAATTTCATTGAAAAATTATTATCTAGTTTAAAAGAAATTGGTCCCATGAAAATATTTTTAAAACATGATTAACCCATATAAATTAAATGACTTCCATAACAATTTATTTGAAATATGATTAACCAATGGAAATGAAATGGGTTTCATAAGAATCTATTTGAATAAATCATAACCCATATGGAGAAATAATGGGTATGGTATTATTATAAAAATATCCCCATTATATAAAAATTAACAACAAGGTTCGTTGATGTTTATGAATGGAAATACCATTAAAATATCATCATTTTTTTGATGAAAATAAGCTTTTGAATTTGAAAATATCTTTTAAAAACTAAAAATTCAAAAAATATTGAGAAAATGTTTTTCTTTGAAAACAATATTGGAATCATGTAATGAAAGCTTCAAGTAATAAATTTACATGATGGAGGTAAAATACGTTCCTGTAACAATTGTTAAAAATAAACATTCTCTATAAATCATTTTGAAAAAGGGATTCAAAAGTGAACCATTTAGAAAACATTATTAAATTTCCTTTTAATACCTTTAAAAACAAAGTAAAATATAATAAAAAATATATTTAATAATCAATTATTATTATAAAATTATATTTTATAATTTGTTTAGAAAACATGTATATTGAATAGAAATATTCCCGATCTAAAAGAAATATTAAAGATCAGTATCTCTTACAAACAAATTTATTGATATATATTTAATCAATGTGGGGGGAAAATATAAATAAAACATTTTAACAAAATTCATGAAAAATAGAGAAAAAATATATTCAGTTTATGAAAATAATACCATGTGATTTACAGTAATGTAGCATTGAACATAATTGATCCCAAGACAAAGGATATTGTAACGTAACGCCTTTTCCACTTTGGTTTCTTTTCAATTGTAAGAACCATGAAATAATAACAGAAAATAAACATTAAATATCAATAACATAATTACATTCTTGATGTTACATGTCAAAGGGGTGGTATATAAACCTCATAAAAGAATATAGGTCTGTAACATCAACATATTCCCCAAAGAAAGAGAATATGAGATGAATATCCCTTTCAAATATCATATCCTTGAATTGAGGATTAATGAATGGGTTGAATATATGTAATAAAATTAAATCCAAAAAAAGTGGAAATAAATAATAAAACAATTAATATAATAATTCACATATAATCATAGAATAACAAAGTCATTGAAATATAGTTATAACATAATAAAAAGAATTTGAGTTAAGAAACCCTTTACCCCTTAGTAACTTTCAAATCAAATCCACATGGATGAAATAATAAACATTGAATCTTAAAATACCATGAATTATGAAGGATTTTGGATATTAATGTTAGAAGTGTAATTATATACACAATACAATAAAAACAAATGGTGAATATGGTAAATTTGTCATAGAAATAAAAAAAAGTTAGACTAAAAACCCTTACCTCAAGTCTAGGTTTTCCATGTGTGTAATTTAACTCCTTTAGATTAAGATTACGTCAAATATATAATTTATTAAGAAACTTTTCTATGTTTAACACCATATAATTAAATGAGTTATTTTATTTCTTTTTAATAACATATTTTAATAGTCAATCGATTAAGTCTACATCGAATTTCTTGAGGACTTTTGGTTCATTATTTCAAAATGGATTCAGTGTCTTGACAATGGTAAAAGAGGTAATTATTTACAATTTTATAGAATAATAATTGTTAAATAGTTATCATATTTATTCATCAATTATAATTTTAAAACCATTCAGGATAAATGGTTACAAAAAATGAACTACGTTACAATCATGGAAAAGGTTGGTCGTATATACACATGATTAACGTTTCAATTTTCAATGATAATATTAGAAAGAAGATAAGTATTATATTATAATTCCAGAATGATAATGATATCATATTTAAAAAATTAATATTTAAATATACTTATTTATATCTATCTTGTGATGTGGTGATGGAAAACAATCGCAACACTCCACGGATGTGGTCGTCTATAAGTACACAAATGATGTTATCATTTATCAGTGTAAGAAATAAAATGACATATTATATTTACACAATGAAAAATATTTTACGATTATAATTATTATTTAATTTATATCATATATATTCAATAAATATATCCTTATTACCTTCCATGTAAATTGTTTTTGAAAAATTAATCACATCGCTTCGTGAGGCAATAGTCTATCGTACACATTAGTGACGTTATCATATCTCCCAAAAAATCTAATTTAACATTTTATATGTTATATCATAACTCTATGAGTATAAATATGTTTGAAATATCAAATATATACTTTTAATCCATCATTACAACAAGCCTCAGTAGGCGATGATGGAAAACAAATGTCATTCGTTTGTGGGTTGGTAGTCCGTCATACACACCAATGATGATTTTGAATCCTGTTTGATGGAAGATTAGATGGATTAAGGCTATTAAAGTAATGTAATAAAATATAAATATATAGGATATATATTTTTTTATCATATGATCTTATTTTACGAATAATCGATGGATGTGGATGAATAAATAAAACAAAAAGGCATAGTTAAAAATTTTACCTCTTCTTACACCACCACTTTAAAGGAATACCTAAAGTATTACTAAATATGTTTTATTTAAAAAATAATTCTATGATGAGGTTATGTGATTTTTTAACTGATTGTGGTTGGTCTTGGTTAAAATAAAATCGTGTGAAGGTTATTAAAAGAGACGAGAGGGGGTGACCTTTTATAAGTGAGGTGAGTGGCACACAAGTAATTTTTGAAAAGAAAAAATGGTAACCATGATTTTAAAATTCCAAAAGGTCCCAAAAATGACCATTATCTGAACATAGACATGATAATTTCTAAATATGTACATAAAATATATTTTAAAAAAATTATTAGGTCTTTTTGACACTTATCCTTTTAGTTTAACCCCCTATATACTCATGTTTACCTTAACAATAGTAATTAATTTTACTATTTTAATTAGAAGTGTTGATTAAGAATTAATTTAAATTTCATAGTTAATATAAATAATTAATATTAAAAATATGTAATTCATTTTAACAAATTAAATCTATTAAACTTGAAAATTTTAATTTAAAAGTAAACATGCAGACACAACGAAAAATCAGGTTTTCAAGAAGTTTATTGTGTAAGAAAAAAAAGATTTTATATTATATATATGACCTATAATAATAATTATATAAATATAAATTGATATTTATTATTATATAATATATAAATTTAATTTAAATCATTTCTAATAATGTGTTTTTTAATTAATTAAAAAGGGAAAACATTATGCATTTTAAAATAGTTATAAAAAATATAGTTTTTATACCCATGAAGATCCTTATATTAAATAGAATATGATTCTAACTTAAAATAAATTAGGGTAAAAAATATAAAAATTAATAATACTTATTTTACTTTAATTCATATTCAAAAAATATTGGGACTTTTGACATGCTTAATTTATTGAAAGTAAATGTCATTTTTAGAAAAAAATGGAATTTTTACTATTAACTAAAATATCAATATTTTCTAAAAACATCACAAAAATTCACCCAAAGTAATTTTTTGTATATTTATTGAAAAAATAAATTTCATTTTCTAAAATAATTTCTCTAAATTTTTCATACATTAATTAAAATATATTTACACAAAAATCAGTAAAAATAACTTTTGAGGTAAACAAATTTTTAATGAAAAAAATTACTTTACAAAAAATTGATTATTTATTTAATAAATATTTAACAATAATTTTTATTTAATAGGAAATATATATATAAATTGAGTTCATAAAGCATTTGATATTATTCCTACATTCTAATTTAATGAAAAGGTCGTAATGGTTATATATTTCATGGGTCATTTATACTCAGTGTTGCATGTCGAATACTCTATGGAACACAGTTTTGTTTTTTAAAATCATAGGACGTTACATCCTATGACAATTTAATAATTTTTTCTCATAAAATTTAAACTTATCTTGATAATATAATTTTGGATATTTGAAAATATTTTTTTATAAGAATAAATTGTAAAAAGCGTTAAAAGAACACCCTCTCGATAAAATAGAAAGTGATTTATAATGATCATCTAACATAAAACATACTAGGTATCAAAATAAGAGAAAATTATTTGAATATTACTCTTTTTACATTGAAGAAAATAATAGTTCTCAAATAATGATATGGAGTGACAAGGATCATTTATTATAATAAATTCAATGATCAAGAGAAATTTAACAACCACAAACCCATATAAAAAGAGGTGTGAAAAAGGACATTGATTTCATCAGAAATGATGGTAATAAGAAACCATTTTGTTTCCAGACCATTTTAAGAGAGTTAAAGAATTAATTTACCATATATACTAAGATAATAAAGAAATATAATTACTTTATGGGCAGAATTTGAACCTTTTATCAATTTCTATCACAATCTCATCTATTTATCCAAATGATGATTATTCAGGATAAATTTTTTTTAATTCACACCTAAAGATGCAATATAATAGTCCAAAGGACCAGATGGACATAAAAGGGAAAATATATCAGTTCCTCAAATCAAAAGGCATTAAATAAATTTAAAATTGCTAGAAAATTAAAATTTGTTTACCAAACTGTGCAAAACATTATAGAATTAAATAACACATTAATCTCTAAAATTCATCAGTGACACCCAAAGTTAAAAATAATTAATTAATAAATAAACACAAAATTAAATATTATTTAGAACTCAAAAGATTTATCATTCCATTAATATGAAAATCTCAAAAACTATTGTGATCGTTTGTTTTTTGAAATAAAAGTATTTACATAGTTACCAAATCACTTTTCATTCCAGTGGTTGTCTATAAGATAAAACTATTGTCTCCATAATTAACACAATATATAAGATCATATGAAACTGAAAGGTTATCAATAAATTAAATATTATTTACCAAAAATTTAAATTCATACATAATGTTAAAAAACAAAGGTTTACCTATACTTCATCCTAAAAAATGTCTCCCAAAATGACATTAATCTCATTAAGATCTCATTCTTATAACCCTCAATGGGGTGTCTAAGAATTTAAAGTTTTGATCAACAATAATATTATAGACCTACGACAGTATCAATAACTCTTAATATATCCTCACATTATAAAATCATAATCTTAAAATTTATCTAATCCTTTCCTTGGATATAGACTACAATAACCCTAGAACTGCAGTCCTAGATCTGATACTAATAACCTAAAATTTACATATCTGGATTTAATACCCATGAATGTGTCCCAATTTTCATGATCCAAAACATAAAACATCAAAATAAAATATTAGATCAAATGAAATATCAAATACATTTAAGGTTTATCAATTTATAGAATTATGAAAAACTCTTTCATAAACAATACCCATGTCATTAAATGAGAATTTCTCTCACTTAACCCAACTTTTCTTATTTTTTATTAGGTCATCATCATCATCAATATGAAAACCTTCTTACCACAAATCATTCAACATAATTATAGATAACCTAGTTAAAAGGAAACACTATAGGGGTAAAATTTCATTTTTAGTAAAGGTAAATATAAAGATTAACAATTGAATGTCACAAATTAGAATAAGAAGCTCATAAGGGTATGCAAACTTAATCAGATCGCATGATAAAATCATAAAACAACTCATACCCATCAATAAATAGACCATAAATCACGAAATATGTCATATGAATTAAAAAAAATGGGAGCTTCATAAGAATAAATAATCATGAACTAGGTGATATAAATTTTGATCAAATGAACCATATATAACCCATTACAAGTACAATGAAAACATGATAATATCTTGGAACATCATATTTATATGCCATTTTGAACATATGGGTGATATAATTGGAACCCAGTTAAATCCATAGGAGAAATCTTCCATTAACTCCTTCATTTTATCCACTAAATACAAGGAACATTACCTAATGCATTGGATCATTATTTGGGCATACCCATCATATAAGCTATATCAGGCTCACCCGATGCTGTCTAGGAATAACCATTGTATAAGATGTAACAGGATCACTCGTAGATATCAAGGAACACCCATAGTTTAAGATATAATGGGAATACATAGGGATATCAGGGTACACCCAAGATCATTAATAATTTCATTGTACCATTACTTATTAAAACATTTAAAATCATTTAATTATAGACATAACAATAATCATTGTTCTATCATTTTTTGATTGATTTGTGGAAAAGAAATAGTTTTCCTAAAAATATATTTGAAACATTATTAACCCATGGAAAAGAAATAGGTTCCTTGAAAATATCATTGAAACATTATTTACACATTGAAATGAAATAGGTTCAATAATTATTTCTTTAAAACATGGTTTTCTCCTTGAAAATAAAAGGTTTTAGTAACAATATATTTGAAAAAGTCTCAATCCATCGAGGGAAAAAATTTGGATGATATCATTAAAAATATCTCCATTTTAGAGACATAGGTTTTCCCTTATAAGACTTTGAAATATTTCTATTTATATTTCCAAAGCTAGGTGCTAAGACAATGTGCGATTCTGAGGCCCAGTGTACCTACAATTAATTTTATTAAAATATTAAAAATATTTTATATTGTTTGAATGAATATTCTTAAAGAAAATAGGATAAATCTTAAACGGTTGATCGGTTCAGAAATCTAAGTCCAAGGTTGAGTCTAAAACATTATTTTCACGCTATGCGTAATATAAAATAAGTTATTGTGGGAATTTTGGACCCCTTGATCATTGGATGTGTATTTAAGTGGATTAAATAATTTATGAAATTAATTAATTAATTCCTTTTTAACCAAAATGATATATTATAAATATTTAACTATGGATTAGTTTATAGTATTGGATCATTATTCTAGTTTTCCCCCACGATGGTCTCATCCCTCCCTCCATTGGAAGATCCTGATGAATAAAGATAAAAATCTTGAATCGAATCAGATCAGACGTAAGGAATGAAACAAATTTTTTTGAATATTTAGAAAACTTGTTCTTTATCATCGATTGATCCAAAACAGAGGTAGGAATCATCGATTTTTTTATTCCCTTTTTATTAAATATTGAAAAGATGCACCATATTTCATGGATCTGTTCCAATTTTAAAACTTACAGGTTCCCGAGTATTGACATATTGATTTATTTAATTTTTTTACCTCATATCCCTATTGTTGAAAATTTCCCAAGAATTCTTGGATAATTACATTTAAAACTTTTTCTTTGTTCCATTATCCCTAATCTATATTCAAATTCTTCACCCATTAGACCCCCTGGTCCTGGTTTGAACTTTCTGAGAGGAACTGAGCTAGATCAGACCCCCAGATATGTGGAAGATCGATGAAATGAGAATGGATCAATGAGTGTGAAATAGATTTGGAAATATTGAAGGATGGTGATTCTTTATTTGGTATTTTGTGTTTATGGAATCAAACCCGGTATCTATGGTGGTGTACAAAACGAGCAATGCAACCATAAACGATGATTGGATCTATTTTCTAGTCAACAGTGATGGTGATTCATGTTTTTTAGATGGATAAATCAATTTCATCTAAAGATATGGCCAAAATTGAATCCATATCGAACAAATCTGAAATGGTAATAAAATATGGAAAACAGTCAAAAAACCTGACTAGACTCCGTGTTTAATGAAGAAAACATGGTTTGTAGACCCCTCAGTAAAAATGCTGGGGTTTCTAAAAAATTAAGGAATGAAATGGTGTGTGGATCCTTTCTAGATGTCACATACCCAATATTATGTGGGACAACCTATGTGATAGTTCAAATAGACAAGAACCCTTGTATGAGTACACAGGGTTTGATACACGGTTGTGTACTTTGGTACATGGACATGGTGATCAACACATAGCCCTGGTCTCGGTTAGCTAGAAAACTCCATGTAGTCCACCTACACGGAATGTACTACTACATGGATAGAAAATTTTGTTCCAATTAAGGACTATACCATTCTGCGAAGTGGGGTCACACAACATTTCAACCCCCTCACATATCGTGTACCCTGTTGATTTCTTTAATAAAAATTCCAATATTTTTACCTACTTCCATTGAACTCGGATTTTGTCCCATGAGTATCATATCCTGAGTATTTTATCACTTAGAATGGGATGGTTCCCTCGGTTTTGGATTTCAAGATTCCATGGAAAATGTTCCAGGAATGACACCATTTTAGGTGACCCCAATGATGGAAGTGATCAGGTAGGATCATGAGATGCTTACTCTTTAGTGGAACCCTCCAACAGGGAAAGTTATGGGTCCTCAATGGATTTTAGAGTAGAAGCCTATAGAATAGATAGGAATGGGTCCTCTAGAGACTCCCCAATGGAACCCTCTAGTTGGGCTGAGAATGGGCCCTCGATGACTATAAAAGTGGAACAATCCATCTGTACTAGGCATAGGTTCTCAACTTTAGAAGTTGAACACTTCTATGATGTTAGGTCATGGGTCCCCTATGACTTATAGTGGAACCCTCCATCTAGGTTGGGAATGAGTCATCGACCATCATAGTGGAATCCTTCTACTGGGAAGGGCATGGGTCCTCCATCAACTATCAGAGTCGGACCCTCCTATTATACTAGGGCACGAGTCCTTTATCTAGAAATTATGACCCATCAACTATTTGGAAGAGTGAAAATATGTGGTTTAACATTTCCATATAATAACAAGTAATAAGAACACTTTCCACACTGAGACATGTTTTTGTGATGCGACACAAAACCATTCGGGCGAGTCAGTACCTCCCAAAGCAGATAGTATCAAGGTGTGGCGATTTATTTCCTTGGAATTGTGTGTTTAGGGAAGATGTGTGGGATGTTTGGAATCCTTTTTGTACTTCTAGAACTATAGTCTACTCATCTTCTTGGGTTGAGTTGTGATATGAAGATCCATATACTCTATCATTTTGGATTATTTTGACTATATATATATATACTTTTACTACATCCAATTGTTCTATTTTGTTACTATCCTTTTGAGAGATAAGATGATTCATGAGGTATTACACATGCTTTTCATGTATAGGTTCTCGTGGTTGGATGATTATACACTCCTACTATAGGTGGAGAAGGATCAATGGGTAGTTCATCAACTCATTATGTTTATCCCATAGTGTTTGGATGATCTTACTTTCACTCTTAGTTTGAGGTAAACTGTACTCATTCACTGTACCTTGTGAATCTTCTATCTTTCTCTTATGTGGTTCCTCTTACATCTCACCCTCATCTTTCTCGGTGTTTTACTTGGTATGTTTATACTCGCACTATCAGGGGCTTTATCTGTATGTTTCATGTGTTATGAAAATAACAAATAGGTTGACTGTGACTATAGGGGATCTTAGGGATACTGGTTTCTTAGACCATGTACGATGGTCTTAGATTATTATGAAAGAGCTATTCTCTCTCAGTTGTTTACATTTTCTAGTTTCCTATCAAGTTGGGACAAATTTCTGGTTATGCATTCATTTTGATCCTTTAACTTCAATTTACACTATCGTACCTTTATACTTTCTAGAGGTTCATTCATGATGGTTTATTTTATATCTATTTTTCATCTTTTATTCTTTCTCTTGGAAATTTTTCATTGAGTTGGTTGTGTGTGTGTGCATATAGGTACTTTGGTAACGGCCTCCCGGATTTAGTTACTCCTTCGACATTTTTCACCACCCCCTAACCTATGGAGGTGGGATTTGGGTTGTTTTGGCTCAATCCTAGCATGGGTTGGGTCATGAAACCCATTATAGAATAATTATCTATCAGGGTTAGTGACTTTGATGAATCAAAATACCATTAAAATATCATTAAAAATATTTTTTCTTGGAAAATAATATTTTCAATTTGAAAACCACTTTTAAAATATCAAAATTCCAAAAATATTTCCAACATAATTTTCACTAAAAACGTACATAGAATAATATAATGGAATATTCAAGGGAAATAATGGTAATTATTGGAAGAATATAAGTTAATTTCATAAATTTAAAAAATAAACATTATCTTCAATACATTTTTAAAAAGGGTGTCAAAGGAGACACCTTTTGAATGTGTTAAGAATGTTTCTGTTAAAATATTTTAAAATAAGATGACAAATAATGTAAAATGTATTTAGAAAATAAATTATTTTTCAAAAATATTTTTTTAAAATAGAGAACATTTTAGAAAATATTGATATTTAATAGAAATATACCCGAGATAAATAAAAAATACAAGATCAGTATCACATAAAAATGTCTTTATTGATATCTCTTTAATCAGTATAGGATGAATTAGAAATGAAGAATGTTAACTAAATTCATGTATATAGGAGAATAAATATATTTTTTTCAATATAATGTAAACATATGATTTATTCCAATGTAACCTTGAATATATACAATCCTAAAATAAAGGAGATTGTAACATAAAGTTGTTTCAATTTTTGTATCTTTTCAATTGTGGGCTTCAAGATTGAACAACATCAAATGAATATTTTAATATAAATAACATAGTGATATTAATGATATTACAAGTCAATGGGGCAGTATATACGCCTCATAAACCAATTTAGGATCATAATATAAACATATGTCCCAGAGAAATAGAATTTGAGACGAATAACCCTTACAAAGATCATATCATTGAATTGATGATTAATCAATGGATTGATTATGTGTAAGAAACATAAACCAACCAAAACAAGTGAAAATATAGAATAAAATAATTTATAGATTAAATCATGCATAATTATATAATAAAAAATCAAAGAAGAAGAGTTTTAACACAACAAAACGAAATTAAGTTAAGAAACCCTTCACAACTTGGTAACTTTCAAATGAAATCCATGTGTATGAAATAATTAAAGTGGAAACCTAAAATACAATGATTCATTATGTATTATTGATATTAAATGTATAAGGGGTAGTATACATATCTTATAATAAAAATAAGTGGTGAATATCATATATGACTCACAGAAATAAAAATGTGATAAGAGAAACCATTACCATGAGCGCAGAATTTCCATGTATTCCATTTATCTCATGTATAATAAGCTTACATAAACTATTTGATTTATTAAAATCCTTTTATAGGTTTAACTCTGTATAATTAAATATTTTATTTTATTTTATAATGATATATTTGAATAATCAATTATTAAAGTCCATGATGATTGTTTTGAGGATGTTTGGTTCATTATTTAAAAATAGATTTGGTGTGTTTGACACTATCAAAGAGGTAATTATTTCAAAATATACAGAATAATAATAATGAAATAAATATCATATTTTTTAATTATTTATAGTTTTAAAACCAATAATGAAAAATGTTTATGAAAATGAACTACTTTACGATCATGGAGACAATGGGTCATATGTACGCATTAGTAGAGTTTAAATTTTTCAATGATCATTATAGAAAGAAGGAATGTATTGTTTTATCATTATATAATTTCCATAATATTATAATTAACATATTATTTCATTAAATATTATTATATATACAATTATTTTGATGTGGTGATGATAAAATATTCATATCGCTTCGTGGTGGCGGGAGTCCACACATACACCAACAATGTTATCATTTTCTAGTGTAAGAAAGAAAATGAAATAATATAATTTTAGAGTGATAAATATTTCCTGACTATCATTATTATTTAATTTATATCAAAAATATTCAATAACATTATCCTTAATTCCTTCCATTTAAATCATTAGTGGAAAAAATAATCACAAGGCTTCATGAGGTGGCAGTTCGTCGTACAAATGAGAAAAATTATCACATCCCCTATGGAATGGAAATTAAGAAGTTATATGTGGTATAATAACCTAAAAAAGTAAAAATATGTTAAAAATATCATATAAATACTTTAAAAACATTATTACAACAATCCACTAGAGGCAACTATGGAAAATGAATGTCAAACTTTCGAGAGGCAGTACTCCAACAAAAAAAAGAAGAATGATTTTGTATCCCATTTGAGGATAGTGGATTTGGATTCAGGTAATATAATAATATATTATTACATAGTATATAATTTTTCTCATGTTATCATATTAAAATAATATTTTTCAATGGTGGAAGATGAAATAAAACAAATAATTTTTTTTTAAAATTTTGGCCTCTTCCCAGGCCACATGTTTAGGATTATAACTAATGTGTTCCTAGAATTAATTTATTACCTAAAAATGGTTTATAAGAATAGGGGATAGAATTTCGTAAGGTATTTGGGTTGGTTTTACTGATATAAAATAGTTTCAAGGTGTGTAGAAGAGAAGATATGGGGTTGCCTTTTATAAGTGAGGTGAGTGGGATATTTGTAAGTATTAAAAAGAAATAGGTGTACCCATATTATTCACATTACAAAGGGATGAAAAATGGGCCTTTAGTTACACATATACAGGATAATTTCCAAATATTTCTAAAAAATATATTTTATACAAATTTTAGGGCATTTTGAACCTTATATACTTAGTTTAAAAACATGTAAACCCTTTTTACCTTAACCGTGATAATTAATATATGCTATTTCCACATTTAATTATGGTAAAAAATTAAGTTAAAATTATTAAATAATAAAAATTATTTTTATTTTTAATATAAAATCTATTATACTAAATGATATTCATTAAACAATAAAAATTTATTTTAAATTAAATCAGTAGTTGTGGGAAAAATGCGTGTTTTCAAAAATTTTATTTAAAAAAAAGATGATTTTATATTAACTCTATGACTAAAAAAATCATTGTATAAATATTAATTAATATGTGTTCATATATAATATATAAATTTAATTTAAATTATTCCTCATTATGGTTTGTCTTAATTAATTTAAATGTCTAAATTTTATGTACTTTAAAATGGTTTTCAGAAAAATACCATTTTTAATCCTAAAGAAAACCTTATACTAATATCCAATATTAAGTTGTTTGAAAATAAACTAATTGAATTAAATATAAATAAATAATACATATTTTACTTTTAGTAATATAAAAACATAATGGTAATTATAAATTACTTTATTTATTGATGATAAATGACATTTTTAGAAAAATTTGTATTTTTTACTATTCACCAAAAAAACAAAAATTTCACAAAAAGTAAATTTTTTTATTTATATTTCAAAAATAAATTTCAATTTATCAAATTCATTATCTGAAAATTCCAAAAATTAATTAAAATATTTTTTTCATGAATGTAAATAGAATAATTTACAATGAAAAAATATTTTTGAATAGAAGAATTAATTTAAATACTATAAATTGATTATCTAAGTTAAATTTTTATGTAATTTATATTTTGTAGGATACATATATATATATATCATAAATTAGTTAATACTCTTGATTCTGATCAATGAATAGCTTATTTATAATAGATATATATTTCGCAGGTCATTTAAGGTCATTGTTGCGTGTCAAACATGATGTGAAACATAAATTTATTTTCTATAATCTTAGGCTGTTACACAAAGATCAAATTATTACTAAACTATAATAAATTAATGCAATTTATTGAATCGTGTGTGAAAATTACTCAAATATATGATTTTTCTAGAGTTTATAGAGTCACTACGACATAGAGGTTAGGTTAAACCATAAAATCTAGAGAAGTTTGATGACTTCTGAATATGTATATCATAATTATAATGATTAGGATAGTAAAAATATACTTATATAACTAACTTACAAGAGAGGTTGTGAATTGTAGTTTAAAAACATAGTTTAAAATAATTAAGCTAAAAAAAACTAGGCCTATTAAACTATGTAATCAGAATTAGACCTTGGTCCACTGATTGAACTCACAAATTCGTAATCATATATAATATGATTATATTAGAGTAATTGATTCGACATTAAAATGAATTTGATTAATCATAGTTTAAATTTTAATCAAAGTGGATACAATTAATGTAATTAAAATATTGTTAGTTGAATATGATTATCAACTTTACTACTTAATATACACAACAAAAAAATAAACTTGTAATTAACAAGAAACAACATTAATAAAGTAATAATGACTTATAGGTATTAACTAATTTATCTATTTTAACCATAAATGTAAGTTAGTTACTAACCCTAACTAAAGGTATCCCTTGTTTTACACTTACAATAATGTTTCTATTTCTTTATAAAAAAATACCTCTATATGATGATTGATAGCCCTGCCTTCCTATCCAAAAAATCCTTTGATATGAAGATTAGATTATCTCTTATCTACCCATCCCAAGTGTAACACCTGAATGTTTTTATAAAATATTTTTCTCTAAATAATTTTAATTCTTCAATAACTTGCACTGTATACAATCGTGAGTTTAAACGAACTGTGATATGCCCATTGTATAAAATTACCATTTTAACCTGTCAATTAGGTTATCATAGATAAACATAACTAACTTATGAAAATTTATAGTGAAGTCATTTGCTACCAATTATTTATGAAAAATATAAATCAACTATTTTTTTATTTTTTGTTAATAAATTTAGTAAATTTATATTAGTGAATGACACTAATGAAATATATATGATATATACTAAATAAAATATTTTTATATTCATCTAATATAAATTTGTGTCATTGGGTATGAATAAACCCTATTTTATGTTTACAAACCAATATTTTTCAAAACAATAATTTTCCACCTTTTAATTCCAAACCCATTTTAAAATAATATTTTGACACATGAAAAAATTTTATATGAAAACATAAAAATATTATTTGGAAGAGGTATGTAAAAAATTTACTTTGGAGTAATTTTTAATATTTTTATAATAACATTCAAATTTTGATAAATAGTAAAAATACACTAAATTTAAATTAAAAATAGATTTTTTATTTGAAATAATTTATATGGTTAAATAATAATATTGAATGGTTTTAAGGTATAAATATAATATATTTTTATCATTCAATATAATTTAAGTCATTATAATAAATTTTCCATTGAATTCAGATGTAAAAACATTTCAATATTTTACAATGTTTTAACTTTTAAAACTGGTTCCCTCTTTCCGACAATGAGATTAATTTTAAATTATATATCTCAATTTTTTTTAAAATTTTGAAAATTGGATTCCATATTTAGAATTAGTAGGTCCAAATAATGTAAATAGATTTATTTTGTTTTTGGGCAATATGAATCGTAACATCAGTAATTTTTATTAATACTGTAGAAGGGTAAATTTGGTAATTAAGGGTTCGAATAATATTATAAAATTACCATAATAATTTTCATAATATCATTGGATGAGTGTTATTAGACCTAAATCATCTTTGGTTCGAAATGGTGTCCTTTGTAAGCTACTTGGATGAGATTAAGACATTTAATTTATTTTCTTTAAAGAAAAGTTAAATATGCCTCACTCAAATTTTAACAATAAAATTATTTTCTATATAAGGTTATACATAAGATAAATTAGATTATAAATACTCACATGAAATATAAATTTTTTATCTATCATGGCAATTTATTTTTAATTTTTATGAAATAAATAATTACCTTAAATACTTAAACTTTGATGATGTAAAAATTAATTAAATGATGAGAAATCAATAAAACATTTTTTATTAAAATTATAATAACCATAAAAAGACCCAAACACTTGACCAAATATTATTGGTTTAGTATATCTCTACCATAACCAGACAATGGTCGAGTTAGTAACCATTCAGAGCCTTATTAAAGATATTGTGACACTTATATTATTTTATTTAAAGTGATGTTAAAGTCATCACGTTCATGTTTTCAAAATTACAACATTTTTAATATAGGATTTTCCAGAAGGTATATTCGATAAAAAGTATTACTATGAATAATATCATATTTATCTTCATCATAGTATTTGTTTCAACAAATAATTATATTAGATAAGTAAAAACATTTGATGATGTAATTATTTTATTAATAGAGGTAACAAATAAATTTTATTGAAAATATTAAAATAAATATAATATCTACTAATTAATATGTAAAATTAATTTTCTATACGACCTTTACTTCTTATGAATATAATAAAATAGTTTTTTCGAAGTTAATTTTTTATATAAATATTTTTATAAAACAATAAATTTAATAGTGTCAAATTAACACTATTGTTTGTTTAGTAAAATAATGTTTCGTTAAATTGTTTAAAAATAATAAAACATTTTGAAAAATATTTAATAATTATTATATGGTCAAAATTTTTATAAGGTATTTATTTATGGTCTCATTTACATAAAATAAGTAAATATTAAACCCTTTTAATATTTAAATATTTATTATCCTAGTTAAATATTAAATAGAACAAATATTTATTAATTAATATAATCAGGTTTAAATTGATAGAAAACATGTTAAAATTTTATTGGTTAATGATATTACAACCATATATCATCTCATATTCTAAATTGGTAAATTTTGGATGTTTTTGGGTAGGGTTTGATTTTATTATATTTTTTTATCGAGTTTCCAAAAGTGCCCCTCTCCCCAATTATAAAAGGGCACCTACCCCCTCACCTCTTCAATTAACTATGATCCTTCAAGACCGACCATCCCCTAACATATTTTCTAATCAAATTACTTAGTTACATTATAGAAGTTCTGTTCTTATTCCAAGACCAACTCTAGTTCTCTAAGGGGGGATTTAGAGGAAGCACGCCGAAGAAGAGGTAATCTCATATAATGATTTTTTCAAACTTTTCTTTTCATCTACTTTCTTTTCATGAGTTGTTTCATTGTAAAATAATAAATCTAGTGTCACTTATATACTGTGATATTATTATAATTATGAAATAACCTTATTCCACTTTCTATCCATCCTATGAAAAACCAAATCACTACGCGTGTGTATGTACGACTTACCATATCTATTCCATGGTGTAATATTTTTTTCAGCACCACCATACTTGAATGGGTGATGGGGATAATAAAAATATATGATTATTATAACATGATATTAATTCAGGAATATTATACACCATCAAATTTAATACTATTCAACATTTATAGGAATTATATCATCGCTTGTGCATACGTACACCCTACTATCTCCACGATGCGATGTGATTCATTCTACATGATCTTAATTAAAGAATTAATATATAAATGTATATAATGAATAAATATGATATCTATTTTGTTAAAATCATTTTTAATGATATATTTATGACCTAATAAGGAGAACTAGAACTTATTCTAAAAAACATGCATAAGAACATGAAGATGTTAATATCTGAATAATGAGTAACAATGAAATGTTACTAACAAACAAATAATAATATTATCATATATTATATCATAAAAATGACTAAGATTCTGAAATAAGTCAATAAAAATATTTTAGTTATTATATCGGAGGTTCAGATACATATGAAGGATATCCGATCTAAGGTAATGGATAATTTTACAATCTCATTATTATCTGAGACTGTTTATAAGTAAGTATTTTCTGGGGTGTATTTTTTATCCACATCCATGTTTCGAAAATATGTAATATTTTTTTATTAGTCTAAATTTTATTAAATTCATATTTACCCATTGGTGAATTTTTATTAAACAGTATGAAAAGAATCTTTTGTCGTTTTTCAATATGTGGTACTTTTTAAATTTTTTGAAAAAAGTACAAGGAGAATTTTTTAAAGTTATACGACATTAATAGATTTTTACGTCATTAGAGTGCCTTATTTTGATTAATCTTCTTGTAATTTATTTCAAGTTTATTTTTAAATAAATAATTTTCTTTTAAAGTTGTCTTGCATTTTGAGAAAATAAAATGTTTTTCAATAAGAAAGGTTATTTTTCAAAATAAATAATTTCAATTATTCCCTCAATTTTTTTCCCATATAATATGGAATTATTTAATAGGGTTATTTTTCAAGTTTAATATCCTTATTTTTTCCAATGATTTTATTTTTTTATAATTAAATGCTATTTATAAAATCCATTTGTTTTACATGGATTATGTTATGGTTGAATGATTTTTAAAGAAACCCATTTTATTCCTTATGTTATGATGAATTATTTATGTTATTTTAGAACACATAATAATTATTGCATTATGAGATAGGTGGGACATTTATCTACCTCCAATTCATTGGGTAAATATTTATATCTCTTGAGAGAGACATGATTGGAATGAGAAATGATCTCAGTTCAGTAATACATGGTGGGAACAAGGAGTGAACTCGATTTAGTAATGGAATTTGTATACTATGATTGTCTTGGAAATGAGCCTTAACTAATATGAAATAATTTTATATTATTATGTGTATGCCACTAAACTTAATGTCTTATATTATGACCTCTGGGATTATAATCATTCATTTTCATGAGTATTCATGATTTATCCCATGGCATGATATCAAAATCTTTCATATACATGATAAGATTTCTAAATGTTATGTTCTTATGAATTATTATTATGAAATGATAGATATCTCCCATGTTTACCCTTATTGAGAATCTGAGCTCACCCTTTCATATGTTTCTTTTCCTATGGTCATGAATAAGGAAATTAAGTAAGATATTTCAAAAGAGGTCTTATTATGATGAAATAAATAGGGAAAATGAAGATAATTTACGTACCAGTTTACTATATTTTCCAATTTCTAAAGACATTTTAAATATATGGTCCTTTGGTAGTTTTGTTAAATTTTGTAATGAATATTCTTCAACTTTGAATTAATATAAATGTATGTAAAGCGTGGGTCATTATAGTTGGTATCAGAGGAAAGATATAGTTCACCTTTGGAAACTAGGATGATAAAACCTTAGTAAGAACCCAAAGGAAATGTCAAAGTATTGGTTTAAATCCTAGTGTTTTATAAGTGATCATAAATAACCCAGAATAAAACCTAATGTTTCCTAAAAATAAATTTTATTATTTATTATATGGTTTTCATATTTTGATTAGTGTTGGTTATACTATGCTTCTTGGTTTTATTCAATAGATGGAACCTCATGGAACTACATTAATCCTGAATGTGATGAGAAATACAATTAATGTCCTCTCAAGAAACCAAATTTATGGGAGATGGAATCAAAAGTCTTATAGCTATGCTCACACTAATTTCCAAAGATATGAATCATAATGAACTTTTAAACGAGCAAAAGAGGGAACAAAATTTTGTTGATTCCATCATGAGGCAGTTTCGACCTTCTTTCAGTAGGAATTCTTATCCATTAGTGGATGAATAATGGATCGGTGCCATTGAAAAGCTATTTTGAGTTCTCCAATGTTCAGAACATGATAAATACATCTTAGCAGTATATCATTTGTTAGTTTTAAATGATCAATACTGGTACCTTATCAAGAATATGAGGAAAAAAGATTAAATTGAGTCCAAGGAATGTGATGAGTTCATGAAAATATTATTCAATAAGTACATCCCTTTTTTATTTGTTGAAAAAAGATGAAGAAGGGTTTCCTTGAACTTAAGAAAAACGATGATTAATTCATTAGTACCTACGAAGAGAATTTTACAAGATATGTAATATACACTTCTAGAATTATTATCCAACCTGAGAGTAAAATTGATTGATTTTTTGTGAATTGAAACTAGGTCTCCAAAGGGAATTAACCATAAGTGAATTCAATTTCTACAAAGAAATTGTTCGATGTGATATCAAGGTTGAGATAGAGAATGAAGTAACCCATCAGTCCTATGGGTTTGATAAAAAGATAGAAATTAAATTCAAAGGAAAATATAAATATCAAACTAAAAAGAAGATAAGTTTTCCCTTATTCTCAAAGTGTGGAAAGAAACATTGAAAAAAACTGTATTAAAGGGACTAGTAAATGCGTTAAGTGTGGAAAATAAGTTCACCGGGTATTGGAATGTCGAAGTGATGTGAAAAAGATATCTAATGGTGAAAATAGATAAAAGTATACAAAAAATGTACCTTCTAAAATTCATTGTTACAAATATTGGGAAATGGGGAATCATTCCAATAAATGATGAAATATAAGGGTTATTGAAGATTATCTATGTTAGCAAACTCTTAAAGACAAATATAGAGTCAATTCACATGAAATCCCTATCGGTGATGTGGTGTAAAATAATGATGTGGTGAAAGGTACACTTACCATCCAATCTAAAGTATAAAATGTTTTCTTTGATTCTGAATCCTCCCACAATTTTATTTATAAAGAGTTATTTATGGGTATCCCCATATTACCTCAATTATTATATATCGATTTTGCAGTGAAAACTACTAATAGGACAACAGTCACATCAAAAGTTTATAAATCTTCTCAAGTTCAAGTTTGTGGGAAAGTGCTTCCTATAAATCTTGTGATCCTTCTGATAGTGTAATTTTATGTGATTCTTTGCATGAATTTGATTTCTCTATATGGCGCTCAATTTCCATGGAGGGGAAGTCACATTTCATATTCCAGATCAATCTACAATCATCTATCGATGCAAGGATGAGTATGACCATCTAGTGAATATTTATTCTATATTATGGGTTTTGATTCTTATAAATGATGATTATCTATCTCAAATTGTTGGGTAGAAACTTATAATTAAGAATAAACCCATTTTATAGGAGTGTGATGATGTATTTCTGGAACAAGTTCCAGGTCTTCCACTGAATTGCGAGGTTGTGTCTTCAATAGAACTCATACCATGTACTATTCCTATTACAAATTCACCTTATAGAATTGCCCAAATTGAGTTTTAGGAATTGAAGAAACAACTCCAAGAGAATCCTGTCAAGTGATTCATACACCCTAGTGCATCAACTTGGGGTGAAACTATTCTATTTGTTAATAATAAATATGGATCAATGATACTATGCATTGATTATCGAGAACATAACAAGATCACTATTGAAACAAAATATCCTCTTCCCCACATTAATGAATCATTCGACCAACTATGTAGAGATTAATAATTTTCCAAGATTGATCTTCATTCAGGATATCATCAATTAATGGTCAAGAAGGAGGATATACCAAAGATAAATATTTGTACAAGGTATGGACACTATTAATTTATAGTGATGTCATTTGGTCCTTCTATTTCCCCTGCTATCCTCATGGATATAATAAACAGAGTCTTTAGAGAATATCTTTATCAGTTTGTGGTAGTCTTTATAGATGATATTATTATATATTAGAAAATAAAGGAAGATCATGAACATTACTTGAGTATTTTACTGAAGGCCCCGAGAAAGGAGAATATTTATGAAAAATTTTAAATGTTTGATTTTTGGCTTCATAAATTTTCATTTATGGATCACATAATCTCAAGAGAGGGGATATTTGTGGATCCAGCAAAAACTGAAGTTATTGAATGTTGTCCAAGAACAATAATGGTAACTGAGATCTTTAGTTTTCTGGGTTTGGTTGCATATTATCTATTTTTTGTGATCAATTTTTCACGATTATCTAATCCACTCACCAAGATGACTCATAAAAGAGTTATGTTTTTGTAGATGGATGAATGTGAGTAGAATTTCAAAGGGCTAAAAAGGAGGTTAGCCAGTGCACCTGTACTCACACTCCCTTATAATTGAGAAATGTTTTTGATTTATACAGATGCATCCAAGAAGGATCTTGGTTGTGTTCTCGTGAAAAAATATATGGGGATAGATTATGACTCACAAAAATTGAAAATACTTGAGTAAAATTACACTACTCATGATTTGGAGTTAATTGTTGTAATATTTCCACTAAAGATATGGTGGAATTATCTTTATGGTGAAAGGTTTGATATTCCTACTGATCATAAAATTTGAAAGCTTATTTTGAAAAAAAGAGCTAAATATGTGTCAAAGAAGATTGTTGGAGTTTATTAAATATTATGACTACTCAATAAATTACCACCTTGGGAAAGAAAACAAGGTGGCAGATTCATTGATTCAATATGACCATGATAGCCTATCCATGGGGTGGATCACAAAAGATCCAATATTTATGTATTTTCAAATGGTAGATATTTAAATTTTAAAGGAAGGGGAGAAATATTATCTTTCTAAAATGAATGTTCAACCATCTATACAAGTTAAGATTAAGAAGGTGCAGAAGGAATATGTAGACCTACAAAATAAGGTGAGAAATGTTCTTGATTTCCACCATAATTATGATGGCATAACAAAGTTCAAGAATCATGTTTTTATTCCTACCATACTAGAGTTAAAGAAGGAGCAATTGGATGATGCTCATTGTGATTCATTCTCTATTCACCATGGAATCACAAAGATGTATGAGGATAGAAAAGAGCATTTCTATTAGGATGGTATGAAAAGAGATTTTTCCAATTTTATCTCTCGGTGATTGGTTTGTCAGCAAGTTAGGGATCAGAGATAGAAGTATTAGGGGATGTTAAAACCATTACCCATACTGGAATGGAAATAGGAGAAAAATAATAGAATGTTTCCCCAGACTTCCCAAAACATCTAAAGGACATAATGTTATATGTGTTATTATTTAACACCTTATGAATTCAACACACTTCCTTTCTATTTGAGATTATTTCTCTCTTGATTAGTTTTCCAGGATATATGTAAAGGAAGTGGTATGATTTCATGGAGTACAACTTTCCATTGTATCTGATCAAGATATGAGGTTTACCTTAATGTTCTAGTGAAGTATTCAACAGGCTTTGGATACAGAGTTAAGTTTTAGCACTACTTATCATCCTCAGATAGATGGCCAGTCTAAGAGGACAATTCAATCTCTATAAGACTTTTTGAGATCTTTCCTTATGAATTTTAAAAGTTGTTTGGATCAAAACCTACCTTTGGAGAAATTTTCATACAATAATAGATTTCACTATAGTATTCAGATGGCTCCCTATTAATTCATATATGGAATAAAGTGCAGAAATCCAACTTGATGAGATGAAGTTAGGGACTGAAATATTTTTGGTAATGATCTTGTTGATGAAATGGAAGAAAAGGTCAGATCTATTCAACAACACATAAGAAAAGCTTAGAGTAAGAAAAAAATTTATGCAGACAACCAAAGACCATAACCAAAGTTTCAAGTGGGTGAAAAGGTGTTTCTAGGAATATATCCTGATAATAGAGTAAAGAGATTTGGAAAAGGGGGCTAGTTGAGCCATATGTATATTGGTCCTTATGAAATTCTGGATCATGTTATGAAGACATCTTACCGATTGGTGCTTCCACTGAATCTATTTCAAGATCAGGATGTGTTATATGAGTCTCTAATGAGAAAGTACATACCTGATCCTTCACATTTACTGAACTCAAAAGTCATACCACTGGATAAAGATCTTTCGTATGAAGAACAATCGATAGAGACTCTGGATTGTAGTGAAAAAAGTTATGTAAAAAAAGACCACTCACATGGTTAATATTTTGTGGTAGAACCACCAATTGGAGGAAGATACATGGTAACTTGAGGATATGGTGATGGAGAGATATCCACATCTATTTGTATCCATGTGATGAATTTTGAGGGAGAAATTCAGTTTAAGGGGGTAGAATGTAACACTAGGATGTTTTTATGAAATATTTTCTTCACATAATTTTAGTTCTTAAATAGCTTGCACTGAAAATAGTCATGAGTTCAAATGAACCATGAGATTCCTTTAGTATATAATGACCATTTTAACCTAGATTAGAAGTTAGAGGAAATAAATACAACTAACCTATCAAAATGTATGGTGAAGTCTTTCACTACCAATTATTTATGAAAAAATAAATCAACTATATTTTTTTTTATTTTTTGTTAATAAATTGTTTGAATTAATATTAGTTAAAGAAATTAATTAAATTTATATGTTATATACATAATAATATATTTTTATATTCATCAAATATATATTTTTATCGTAGGGTATGAATAAACCCTATTTGATGTATAAAAATCTATAATTTTTAAAAGGGAAATTTTCTGTCTTTTAATGGAGAACCCATTTTAAAAAAATATTTTGACACATTAATAATTTTATATGAAAACATAAACATGTTTTTTAAACCAGGATTTAAAAATTTACTTTGGATGAATTTTAAAGATTTTTCTAATAAATTAGAAATTTTGATGAATAGTAAAAATATAATAAATTCTATTTGAAAACAAATTTTTTCATAGAAACAAGTTATATGGTTAAATTATAAAATTGAATGATTTTAATGTATAAATTTATTAAAGTTTTATCTTCAAATATAATGTATTTCATTATAATTAATTTTACATTGATTTCAGATGTTAAAACATTTCAATATTTTGTAATGTTTTAAATTTTAAAACATCTCTTCTCATTCCGACAACGAGATTACTTTTAAATTAATTAATGTAAATTTTATTTTCTATATTTTGGAAAATAGATTCCATATTTAGATTCATTATGTAAAAATTATGTAAATATCTTTATTTTATTTTTGGGCATTATGAATAGCAACTTTGGTAATTTTTATTAATACGATAAAAGGGTAAATTATGTAATTAAGGGTAAGAATACTATTATAAAATTACCATAACACTTTTATTAATATCATTGGATGAGTTTTTTTTCTACCTAAATAATAATTGGTTTGGAATGATGTTCTTTGGAAGCCACTTGGATGAGATTATTATAGTTAAATTATTTTATATAAATAAAAGTAAAATATGTCACACTCAAATTTTAATACAAACAATCATTTTTTATATAATGTTATACAGAAGTTAAATTATAATATAAACACTAATTTGAAATATAGAATGTTTTTATTTATCAAGGTAATTTTTTTAATTTTTCAGAAAAAAATAATTATATTAAAGACTTATACATTAATGATGAAAAAATTAATTAAATGATGAGAAATAAATAAAACATTTATTATTAAAATACCAATAACCATAAAAATACCCAAACACATTACAAAATATTATTGGTCAAGTATATATCGACCACAAACATCGAAGGGTCAATTTAGGGGCCATTTGGAGCCTTATAGAAGAGATTGTGACACTTATATTATTTTATTTAAAGTGATGTTAATGTTTTCACAATCATGTTTTCAAAATTAAAACATTTTTAATGTAGGATTTTCCAGAAGATAAATTTAACTAGAAGTATTCATATTACATATATAATATTTAACTTCATCGTAATTTTTTATTTTTATTTTTTTTCAAAAAATTGGTATATTAAATAATTACACAAAATTAATGTAGTAATGATTTTATTAAAGGATATTGAAGATAAATGTTTTTAAAAATATTAAAAAAAATATAATTTTAGATAATTTATATTTAAAATTAATATTATACACAAACTTAACTTCTATGTAATATAATAAAATATTTTCTTAGAAGTTAATTTGTTGTCTTAATATTATTAATAATTAATATATTTAATAGTGTCAAAATTGACACTATTGATTATTTAGGAAAATAACGTTTCGTTAAATTATTTAAAAATAATAAAACATTTTTAAAAATATAGAGTAATTATTATATGGTAAAAAATTTCTTAGTTATTTATTTACGGTCTCATTGACATCAAATAAGTAAATATTACACCCTTTTAATATTTAAATATGTGTTAACTTGTTTAAACAATAAATAGAATATCTAAATGTTAATTATAATATTATGGTTTAAATAGAGGGGAAAATTGTCAAAAATTTATTGGTTTATGATATTACAACAATATATCATCTCATCTTCAATATTGGGATATTTTGAAGGTTTTTATGTGTGGTTTTATATTATTATACATCATTATTTATAGAGTTTCAAAAAGTGCCCCTCACCTTAATTATAAAATGGAATCTCCTCCCTCACCTCTTCACTTCACTTTGAACTTTAATTCTCATCCATCCACAGCTCTATTCCTATTTAAACTTACCTATTTACATTCTAGAGGTATCGGTATTCTTCTATGAAAAATTCTAGTGATCTAAAGGGAGATTTAGAGAAATCACATCGAAGAAGAGTTAATATTCTCTACTGATTATTTCAAACTTATTTCTTATTCTACTTCCTCTTCATGATTTTTTTAACTATAAAATAATAAATACAATATCACTTACATACTATGATGTTATTATAATTTTGAAAAAACCATATTCCGCCTTCTATCCATCCTATGAAAAATGAAATCACTTCCCATGCGTATGTAGTGCTTACCGTCTCCACACTGTGGTGTAATATGTTTTTCACCACCACCTTACTTGGATGGGTAAAATGTTGAAAATAATAACTATATATTATTATTATAAAATTATATTAATTATTAAATATTATATTCCATTCAATTCATTACCGTTCAACAATTATAGCAATGATATAATCACTCATGCGTACATATGACTTACAGTCTCCACAATGCAATGTGATTCATTATACACGATCTTAATTAAAACATGATTATATAAATCAAAATAATGAATAAAAATTTTCTATGTTAGGTTAATATAATTTTTAATGATTTAAATATGTCCTAATAAGTAGAACCAGAACTTATTTGGGAAACATGCATAAGAACATAAAGTAGTTAATATCTTAATAACGAGTAACAATGGAATTTTACTAATAGAAAATGATAATATGATAATACATGACATCATAAAATGACTATGATTCTCGAATAATTCAATGACATTATTTAAATAATTATATAGATGGTTTGGATACATACGAATCATATCACATCTAAGGTTAGGGATAATTTTCACAAACTCATTATTATATGATATTGCTTGTACGTAAGTATTTATTATGGCATATTTATCATAAAATTCCATTTTTCCAAAATATAAAATATTATTTTAATTATTATAAATTTTTAAAATTCAAATTTACCTATTAGTAAATTTTTATTAAACTGTAACATCCCAAGTAAGTAATGAATAATAGATATTTTTATCTATGCCTATTAATTAATTATATAGTGTTTTAGAGACTTAAAATGAAATTAAATCCAACCTTAAGCATGGAATACACTAATATTTTTAAAAGATTGTTTTACTGCCTTTTAATGGAAAACCATTTTTAAATCTATCTTTTGACAATTTTATAAGCTATGTTTGTCAAAATAAACTTATTCATTATGATTGGGACATCAAAATTTAATTTGTGTGAATTTTTGGTATTTTTCCGATAAAGTTCATTTTTTCACGAATAGTGAAAAATGTTGTATTTTAATTCAAAACCTCTTTTTAATCTAATTTATTTATATGATTAGATTATCTTTTTAATTGGTTTTAAATTTCAATTAGAATATATTTTTACCATTTAATCCAATGGTGGTCATTGGAATCAATTTCACTTTGAAATTGGACTTAAACTAGTGTCAATCTTTTGATACTTATTGTTTCATAAACACACGCTATTTGTCATGACAGCAGGAATTAATTATTAAATTAATTAATGAAACTTAAATGTTTTGAATTTTGTAAAATAGACATAATTTTTGAATTCAGAATATCAAATATAGCTTAGGGTGAATTTTTGGTATTTTTCAGAAAAACTTCAATTTTTGATGAATAGTGAAACTACTAAGTGGTAGTTAAAGAAACTGATTTTTCGTTTAAATGAAACTTTTCCACTTCTGTGATTTGATTTTCAAAAATCCGACATACTTGGTTGTCATTAATAAGTAAAATATGGTTCAATTAGATTAAAATAATTTTTTTGGTGAATAGTAACTTTTAAGTTCTTAATCGCAATTAGAGGTAATTAGTGTAGTTTAAGGTAAAAATAATGTTTTAATAATATGAGATGAGCTTGACACATGTCCTACCCTCATTTTATGTGTCATGTACGACCAAGAAAATCCATGGGTCAACTTGGGGACCCCATGGAGCCACTTTGGTTGGGAAATGACATAAATAACTTTTTATTTAATGTTAAAGTAAAAATGACACAAACATGAGATGTTTTACTAAAACAATTTTTACATGGGGTTATACTTGTCAAATTTTTTACTATAAATATTCATTATAAAGGTAAAAATATTTAATACATCATGATATTTTTTTATAATTTTTAGACATTAAATATATTAAATTATTTTTGACATCATGATGATGCAGCGATTACCTCATTAATAAAGGATTTAAATAAAATGAAAAGATAATGTAATATCTATGACCTACACATGTCCAAACCCTATTGGATGAGTATATTTCGAACCCTTATCACCTTATCCTCGAATTATATCAATGTGGGACCTCTTAAATCAGAATCTAATTTTTAAAAAAAAGTAACTTTTCTTTACTTTTCAAAAGTGCCCCTCCTCTCCTCTTATAAAAGGCCCCCAACTCTACCACTTTACCCACACTTCCAAAGCCTTTGTATCGGCCAACCCTTGTCTATTTTGTCTCTACACATCCCTCTATTACTCCTTAAAGCCTCACATTGGGCAGAAGTCTTCCCAAGGAAGCCTTTGATCTCAAACCAAAGGGAGTTACCCGATTTTAAGGTAATGTTTTCACTTGAGTCCTTTTGTTTTATTTTGCTTCTCCAACCCCCTAAACTCTTTTTATCCATTTATTTTGTAAAAAATCCAGTATCTTCAATATACTACGATTTTTTTATAAGAAATATTCGAGCTACAATTACACACACCTACGTCTAATGGATAAAGAACATAGTGTTTCTGTGGATGGCGAATTTCTGCCTCCCAAAACGATGATTGTTAAACATTATTTTAACACCTTAAAAGGTGGACATTAAGATGGAACTATATTTATATATGATATATAATATGTTTATGTTTTCCTTAAGCTTCTTTATTTTTCATTTTGGGCATACCTTTATGGTTTCCATTATGGGTAAAAGTGATATCTTCATTTAAGGAAGTGCGGACTACCGCCCCCTCAAAGTGATTTGATTCGTTAATTCCATATGTGGGACATATAAAGGATGGAGTTATGATATTATATACGATATTACACTGGAATTATAATATACCTTTATATCATTATTATTCCATTTCATAAAATACAAAATAGAAATGGAAGCATCGTTCATGCGTACGTACGACTTACCGTCTCCATGAACAGTGCATTTCATTTCTTACCTCTAAATGTTATGTAATATTATAAATGAATGCATGTAATAGATATATATGATATATATGATATCTAAATCATGAATACCATTCTGGATATAATGGATACATGAACAACTTGTAATTATAAAGGATTTATTTTTGACTCAAGTACCAATGATGGTTAAAATGACCGTTATTAACTTAAATAATTACATAGTGTTCATGACATGGTAATAAGTTATATAAAAGGAATAATGAAATTGAAAAAGGTTCTTAAGCAAGTATAAATTAACTCAAGTTTATTATTCAGGACATTAAAGAACGATCGAGTCAAGTCGGACCCGAGGTATGGGACTTCGTCTCAATCTCCTTTCATTGAGGCATATTTTGTTTTATACACAACTTTCTTTTATATGGTGTATAAACCCCTTTGAATTTTAAGTCTATCCAAAAGGAATCTTTTTTATACGAAGCGTTTTACAAAACGACAAAAGGGAATGTTTTTGTCGTACGTATGCAGCGACAACGACTTTTCTACCACCATGACCATTATTTGAGTTTCAGCTTCCTCTACAACCATAACTTTTTTTAAAGAAAAATAAATACCATGTTTTAATTTTCTTTTATTTTGGTATTGAAAATGGTTTTCATAATGTTTTTATATCAATTTGTTTTATTGATATCTTGTTATTGAAAGGTGGAAATGTTATGTTTCCTTTAAGCATGTTTTATTTGATACGATTATCTTATGGTTCTTGGGAATTGTTATGATGACGGGTGGTTCCGTGATAAACTAAGGGCGGGTGCGCCCGATATAGCTCTCCAATGAATTGGGTAACGCGAATTAGTGAAACGTTAAGGTTTCTCCAAAGCGATTTAGGTAATATACTGTGATGGGTATTCCAAACGTAACCAAGAGGGTTACTCCCTACGTAAGAATGTTATGAATGCCTCAAGTTACCTTTATGTCTTATGATTTCTATGATTTATTCATGATTTGATGAGGTATGTTAAAGTGATTATGTTTTATGGGTAAAGTATGATTTCATTCTTATGTGCATATGTACCCATGTTTCCTTTCCATATTTTTATATCCCTTACTGAGATTTTTATGCTTATCCTATGTTTTTGAAATGTTTTTCACAGGTCAAGGGAAAGGTACATGATATGATGATAGTGTCAAGGAAGTGTCAAGAAAGAATCCATGTTTTATTTTAAATATGTTTCCATTGATGGGAAAAATGAATACTGTCTTTTATGTGACCACTTTGTTTAAATGTGGAATGTAATGAAAGTTTTATGTTCTAATTCTCTAAAACTCTAAACCTGAAAATATCCTCAAGGTGTAATCTTGTAATAACTCATGATTATGTAATGTTTATGGTTGGGGCCTTATAGTTGGTATCAAAGGTTGGTTTAGATAACTTTAGGAGTTAGAATTATATTAACTTATTATCCAAAAATATATTTTTATGGTCAAATTGAAATGATAAATAATTTGAAGATTACCATGTTTCTTCATCTAAGACATGTTTTTTCAGAATGGTTTTCCGCAAAGGAAATAGGGAAGCAGTGCTAGGAAGGCATGCAGAAGGAAATAACCTTCCGAATCAGCATCCTGAGATGGCCAGAATTGGAACTGAACAGTTTGTTGCAGTAATGGCTTAGTTGAATCAAGCGATAAATGGTGGTGGTATCCATGCCCGAGATTAGTCAGATCAACCACAGAGGAACATGTCAGTGGTGGAACATTTCATGAGGCAACATCCCCCATCATTCAGAGGATCATCTGACCATGTGCTAGCTGAAGGGTGGATTAATGCACTGGAGAAGATTTTTGATGTCATGGGGTGTTCAGACAATCAAAATGTTAGTCTTTCTATTTACCATTTGGTGGGTGAAGCAGATCAGTGGTGGTCGATGGTTAAAAATATCAGGGACACTGATAAGATTGATGCTCTCGACTGGGATGAATTTAAAGGTATGTTTCATGAGAAGTATTTTCCTAAGGCTGTTCGACTTAGGTTGGAAAACCAATTCTTGGAATGGAGGCAAGAGGAAGACTCAGTGGTTTCCTATGAAGAAAGGTTCACTCGATTGGCAAGGTATGCTCCAAATTTTATCCGAGACCTTGATAGTAAAATCAATCGTTTTTACTCAGGATTAAATTCAAAATATCGAAGGGCTTTAGCTTCTCGTGAGTTTAAAAGTTATGAAAAGCTTGTTCGATGTGCTGAGAAGGTCGAAATGGAGTTTTCTGATGATCAAGTTTTCTATAACAACCAACAGAAGAAGATACCGAGGTGGCAGGAGAAAGGAAATAATTCTTCAAAAAGGTCTAATGGTAAGAAAACTAAGTTTCCATTTTGTGATAAATGTGGTAAATGGCATGCTGGGGAATGTCTTTTGAATTCTACCGGTGTGGTAAGATGGGACATAAGGCTCGTGATTGCACTGAAAAAGATCAAGGTGAAGGTAAGACCAAATTTGATTTAGAGTTAGTGAAATGTTTTAAGTGCAATGAGATTGGTCACTATGAAAATGAGTGTCCGAAAAAGAGCTCGAGTGATGGGAAGCAGTTAGACTACAAGCAGAAAGGGGTGGTGAAATCCTTTGCAACTACTTCAGCAGATGTCGGGCCATCTGGTACTTTGTTTGTTTTTTTCAGATTATGCCAGTGTGTTTTTTGATTCGGGGTCCACACATTCTTTCATCTCTGAAACCTTTTCTAATAAAATTGGAATACCATCTCAAGAAATGACTCCTGAACTTTTGGTAAAAACACCTGGGGGAATGTTGAGGTAAAAAAAATTTATAAGAATCTTCCTATCCTTATCTGTGGAAGGAACCTACTTGCGAACCTTATTGTTTTACCTCTAGTATAGTTTGATGTTATCCTAGGTATGGATTGGCTCTCTATTTACCATGCTAAGATTGACTGTAGAGATAATGAAGTTTCTTTTCAAAAAGAATTTCAGTTTGTGTACAAGAATGAACCCTTACTGTTGATAACTTATCAAGAGGCCAAGAAACTTGTGAAAGATGTAAATAAATGTTACCTTGCACACATCGTTGAAAACAAAGGAACTGTTCAGATTAATGATGTGCCAGTGGTAAATGAGTACCCTGATGTTTTTCCTGATGAGTTGCCTGGAATAATACCAGATCAGGAAGTTTAATTTTCTATCTACTTAGTTCCTAATGCTAAGCCAATTTCAAAACCCCCTTATAGAATGGCTCAAATTGAAATTTTAGAGTTGAAGGAGCAATTGCAATATTTATTAGAGAAAAGTTTCATTCGACCTAGCACATCACCATGGGGTGCTCCTGTTTTATTTTTTAAAAAGAAATATGGTTCAATGAGACTTTGCATTGATTATAGAGACTTGAATAACATCACTGTTAAGACCAAATATCCTTTGCCTCATATCGATAATTTGTTTGATCAGATCCAGGGAGCACAGTATTTTTCAAAGATTGACTTGAGATCGGGGTACCATCAGCTGAAGGTAAAGGAAGCAGACGTTCCAAAGACTACATTTCATACAAGATATGGCCATTATGAATTTATAGTAATGCCTTTTGGGCTAACCAATGCACCTGCTGTATTCATGGACATAATGAATAGAATTTTCCATGAGTTCTTGGATAAGTTTGTGGCTGTTTTGATTGATGATATTTTGGTGTTTTCTAAAATTAAAGAGGAGCAAGAAAGACATTTAAGGGTTATTTTTCAAACCTTAAAAGAAAAGAAATTGTATGGGAAATTCAGAAAGTGTGAGTTTTGGTTGTAACAAATTTCTTTCCTTGTTCATATTGTTTCTAAAGATGGGATAACTGTTGATCCTACAAAAACAAAGGTTGTTGAAGAATAGCCAAGACCCACAAATGTAACTGAGATTCGTAGCTTCCTTGGTTTGGCAGGCTATTATCGAAGGATTGTCAGAAATTTTTCACAGTTATCTAGTCCAATTACTAAGCTAACTCAGAAGGGTGTTAAGTTTATATAGACAAAAGAATGTGATGATTGTTTTTAGGAATTGAAAAGAAGATTGGAGAATGCTCCAGTTTTGGCACTACCTTTCAGGAATGGTGAGTTTGTTATCTATAGTGATGCTTCATTGAAAGGAATTGGTTCTGTCCTTATGCAGAATGATCAGGTAATTTCTTATGCTTCACGTCAGTTGAAAACTCATGAGGTAAATTACCCTACACATGATTTGGAATTAGCTGCTGTTGTTTTTGCTCTAAAAATTTAGAGGCATCATTTGTATAGAGTAAAGTGTGAAATATATACTGATCACAAATGTTCAAAGAATATATTCACTCAGAAATAATTGAACATGAGATAGAGGAGATGGATGGAATTAATCAAGGATTATGATTGTACAATTCATTACCATCCGAGAAAATCAAATAAAGTGGCTGATGCTTTGAGTCGAAAAAGTAATGCTTCATTAACAATGTTGCATTTGGAACGTGATCTTTTGGTTACGGATTTGATGAACTTTGGCATAGAATTTGTTGGTGCAAGATTTACTTCTGTTTTATTTCAGGTATCAGTGAAATCTTATCTATCAGATAGAATCAAGCAAGCACAGAAGCAAGACAGTGAGTTTCAAAAAACGGTAGAGCTGGTTCAGAAAGGTAAGTTGCCTGAATTCAACATTGATAGTGATTGTGTTTTGAGATTTGGGAAGAGGTTTTGTGTGCCTTGTGATTCACAGTTGAAGAGAGAGTTGTTATGTGAAGCTCATAGTTCTCAGTTTTCAGTTCATCCTGGCAGTACTAAGATGTACAGAGATCTACGGGAGTATTACTGGAGGGATGGAATGAAAAGAGATATTGCTTATTTTACGGTGAAGTGTTTGACTTGTCAGAAAGTTAAAGCAGAGCGGAAGTTACCGAAAGGGATGCTTTAGCCTTTACCAGTGCCAGAGTGGAAATGGGAGAATATATCCATGGACTTTGTTGTCGGATTGCCGAAGACACCTCGTGGTAATAATGCAATCTGGGTTATTATTGATCACATGACTAAATCTGGTCATTTCCTTCCTATTCGAGATACTTTCTCTCTAGATAAACTTTCTCGATTGTACCATAAAGAGATAGTCAGGTTTCATGGAGTTCCTCTATCCATTGTATCTGATTGTGATCCCAGGTTTACTTCTAACTTTTGGAAGGGCCTTCAAAAGTCATTGTGTACTGAATTAAATTTTAGTACATCTTTTTATCCTCAGTCAGATTGACAGTGAGAACGAACAATTCAGACTTTGGAGGATATGCCATGTGCTTGTTCGATGGATTATCAGGGAAGTTGGGACCAACATATTTCTTTGGTTGAGTTTTCTTATAATAATAGTTTTCATTCCAGTATACAGATGGCACCGTTTCAGGCATTATATGGGAAGTGTTGTCGAACTCCAGCTTTCTGGGATGAAGTGGGTGAAAGGAAGTTAATAGGACCAGAATCAATAGAAGAGATGGCAAAAAAAGTTCAGTTGATTCAAAAACACATGAGAACAGCTCAGAGTAGGAAGAAGATTTATGCGGACAACAGGAGGAAGGATATCTCTTTTGAGGTAGGTGATCATGTTTTTCTCAAAGTATCACCATGGAAAAGTGTGATGCGATTTGGTAAGAAAGGAAAGCTTAGTCCAAGGTTCATTGGACCATATGAAATTCTGGAGAGAGTTGGATCAGTTGCATACCTAGTGGCTTTACCTCCGAGTTTATCTCAGGTACACAATGTTTTTCATGTTTCGATGTTGAGAAAGTACATGCCAGATCCATCTCATGTTTTGAGTCCAGAGGTAGTTCAGCTGGAAGAGAATCTATCTTATGAGGAACAACCGGTCCTGATTCTTGACTATAGGGAGCAAGTGTTACAGAATAAGGTGATTCATCAGGTAAAGGTTTTGTGGAAAAACCACATGATTGAAGAGGAAACATGGAAATCGGAAAATGCAATGAGGGATAAATACCCCCACTTCTTCGATAATTAAATAAATTGCGGGGACACAATTTTCTAAAGGGGGGAAGGATGTAACATCCCAAGTAAGTAATGAATAGTATATATTTTTATCTATGCCTATTAATGAATTATATAGTGTTTTAGAGGCTTAAAATGAAATTAAATCCAACCTTAAGTATAGAATACACTAATATTTTTAAAAGATTGTTTTACTGCCTTTTAATGGCAAACCATTTTTAAATCTATCTTTTGAAAATTTTATAAGCTATGTTTGTCAAAATAAACTTATTCTTTATGATTGGGACATCAAAATTTACTTTGTGTGAATTTTTGGTATTTTTCCGATAAAGTTCATTTTTAATGAATAGTGAAAAATGTTGTATTTTAATTCAAAACCTCTTTTTAATCTAATTTATTTATATGATTAGATTATCTATTTAATTGGTTTTAAAGTTCAAATAGAATATATTTTTACTATTAAATCCAATGGTGGTCATTGGAATCAATTTCTCTTTGAAATTGGACATAAACTAGTGTCAATATTTTGATACTTATTGTTTCATAAAAACACGCTATTTTTCATGACATCGGGAATTAATTATTAAATTAATTAATGCAAATTATATATTTTGAATTGTGTAAAATAGAAATAATTTGAATTCAGAATATCAAATATAGCTTAGGGTGAAGTTTTGGTATTTTTCTGAAATACTTCAATTTTTGATGAATAGTGAAACCACTAAGTGGTAGTTAAAGAAACTGATTTTTCGTTTAAATGAAACTTTTCCACTTCTGTGATTTGATTTTCAAAAATCCGAAATACATGGTTGCTATTAAGAAGTAAAATGTGGTTCAATGAGATTAAAATAATTTTTTGGTGAATAGTAACTTTTAAGTTCTTAATCGCGGTTAGAGGTAATTAGAGTAGTTTAAGGTAAAAATAATGTTTTAATAATATGAGATGAGCTTGAAACATGTCCTACCCTCATTGGATGTGTCATGGCCGACCAAGAAAATCCATGGGTCAACTTGGGGACCCCATGGAGCCACTTTGGTTGGGAAATGACATAAATAACCTTTTATTTAATGTTAAAGTAAAAATGACACAAACATGAGATGTTTTACTAAAACAATTTTCACATGGGGTTATACAAGTCAGATTTTTTACTATAAATATTCATTAGAAATCTAAAAATATTTACTACATCATGATATTTTTTTTATAATTTTTAGACATTAAATATATTAAATTATTTATGACATCATGATGATGCATCGATTACCTCACTAATAAAGGATTTAAATAAAATTAAAATATAATGTAAAATATATGACCTACACATGTCCAAAACCTATTGGATGGGTATATTTTAAACCCTTATCACCTTATCCTCTAATTATATCAATGTGGGACCTCTTAAATCCGAATCTAGTTTTAAAAAAAAGTAACTTTTCTTTTCATTCCAAGAGTGCCCCTCCTCTCCTCTTATAAAAGGCCCCCACCTCTACCTCTTTACCCACACTTCCAAAGCATTTGGCTCGGCCAAACCATACCCATTTTGTCTCTCCACATCCCTCTATTATGCCTTGAAGCATCAATTTGGGCAGAAGTCTTCCCAAGGAAGCCTTTGAGCTCAAACTAATGGGAGTTACCCGATTTTAAGGTAATGTCTTCACTTGAGTCCTTTTGTTTTATTTTGCGTCTCCAACCCCATAAACTCTTTTTATCCATTTATTTTGTAACCACTCTAGTATCTTCAATATACTAGGATTTTTTTATAATAAATATTTGATCTACACTTACACAAACCTACATCCAATGGTTAATGAACATACTATTTCCATGGATGGCGAATTTTTGCCTCCCAAAACGATGATTGTTCAACATTCTTTTAACACATTCAAAGGTGGCCATTAAGATGACACTATATTTATATATGATATATAATATTTTTATTTTTTCCTTAATCTTCTGTATTTTTCATTTTGGGCATACCTTTATGGTTTCCATTATGGGTAAACGCGATATCTTCATTTAAGGAAGTGCGGACTACCGCCCCCTAAAAGTGATTTGATTCGTTAATACCATATGTGGGACATATAAAGGATGGAGTTATTATATTATATATGATATTACACTGGAATTATAATATACCTTTATATCATTATGATTCCATTTAATAAAATACTAAATAGAAATGGAAGCAGCGTTCATGCGTACGTACGGCTTACCGTCTCCATGAATGGTGCATTTCATTTCTTACCTCTAAATGTTATGTAATATTATAAATTTATGAATGTACTGGATATATATGATATATATGATATCTACATCATGAATACCATTCTGGATATAATGGATACATGAAAAACTTGTAATTATAAAGGATTTATTTTTGACTCAAGTACCAATGATCGTTAAAACGACCGTTATTAACTTAAATAATTACATAGTGTTAATGACATGGTAATAAGTGATATAAAAGAAACAATGAACTGGAAAAAGGTTTTTAATCAAGTAGAAATTAACTCAAGTTTATTATTCAATAAATTAAAGAACGATCGAGTCAAGTCAGACCCGTGGTATGGGACTTCGTCTCAATCTCCTTTCATTGAGGCGTATTTTGTTTTATACACAACTTTCTTTTATACGGTGTATAAACCCCTTTTAATTTTACGTCTATCCAAAAGGAATATTTTTTTTATACGAAGGGTTTTACAAAACGACAAAAGGAAATGTTTTGGTCGTACGTATGCGGCGACAACGACATCTCTGCCGCCGTGACCATTATTTGAGTTTCGGCTTCCTCTACAAGCCATACCTTTTTTTAGAGAAAAATAAATACCATGTTTAACTTTTATTTTATTTTGGTATTGAAAATGGTTTTCATAATGTTTTTATATCAATGTTTTGTATTTATATCTTGTGATTGAAAGGTGTAAATGTTATGTTTCCTTTATGCATGTTTTATGTGATACGATTATGTTATAGTTCTTGGGCATTGTTATGATGATGGGTGGTTCCATGATAAAATTAGGGCGGGTGAGCCCGGTATAGCTCTCTAATGCATTGGGTAACGCGAAGGAGTGAAACGTTAAGGTTTCTCCAAAGAGATTTAGGGAATATATTGTGATGGGTATTCCAAACGTAACCAAGAGGGTTACTCCCTACGTAAGAATGTTATGAATGCCTCAAGTTACCTTTATGTATTATGATTTATATGATTTATTCATGATATGATGAGGTATGTTAAAGTGCATATGTTTTATGGGTAAAGTATGATTTCATTCTTATGTGTATATGTACCCATGTTTCCTTTCCATATTTTCATATCCCTTACTGAGCTTTTTATGCTCATCCCAAGTTTTTGAAATGTTTTTCAAAGGTCAAGGGAAAGGTACATGATATGATGATAGTGTCAAAAAAGTGTCAAGAAAGAATCCATGTTTTATTTTGAATATGTTTCCATTGATGGGAAAAATTAATACTATCTTTTATGTAACCACTTTGTTTAAATGTGGAATGTAATGGAAGTTTTATGTTCTAATTCTCTAAAACTCTAAACCTAAAAAGATCCTCAAGGTGTAATCTTGTAATAACTCAAGATTATGTATTGTTTAAGGCTGGGGCTTTATATAAACAGTATGAAAGGAATCTTTTGTTGTTATTCGATTTGAGGCACTTCTTAACTTTTCTTGCAAAATTATGGGGAGAATTGTTTTTTAACTTATACAAAATGAACGGATTTTTAAATCTTCAAAGAAACTTATTTATATGAAGTTCTTATGTGAGATTTCAAGTTTATTTTCACATAAATTCCTTTCTTTTAAAATTGCTTGACATTTGGAAAAAATAAAATGTTTTGGAAGAAGAAAGGATATTTTCCTCAAGAATTAATTTCAAATGTTCAATCAAAATTACATTCCGTCTAAAATGGAACTATTTAACAGGGTTTTGATTCAAGTATAATATCCTTACTGTTCCTATTATTTTATTGTGTATATGATAGAATACTATATTTGAAACTCATATTTTTTACATGGATTATATTAAGGTAGAATAATGTTTAAATAAACCCTTTTTTGCTTGGGTTGTGATGAATGATTTATTTTATCACGAAACACGTAAGAATGATTTAATTATGTGATGGGTGGGACCTATATCTACCACTAATTCATTGGGTAAATATTTATATCTCATGAGATAGACATGGTTGTAATGAGAAATGATATCGGTTTAGTATTACAGGGCTGGAATGAGGAGTGAACTCGGTTCAGTAATGGAGTTTGTCCACTACGATGGTCTTGGAAATGAGGATTGCCTAATATGAAATTATTTTCTATGCTTACCTGTATTTCACAAAACATTATGTCTTATATTATTACTTATTATCATTGATTTTTATGAAATTTCATGGTTTACCCCATGGAATTATATCATGATCTTTCATATGCAAGATAATATTTTCAAATGTTATGTTATTATGTATTATGATTGTGATATTATTGGTATCTTCCTTGTTTACACTCACTGATCATTTGATCTCACCTTTAATATGTTTCTTTTCCCCAGGTCATGAAGAAGGGTATTAAGTATGATATGTCAAAAGGGGGTCAAATTGTGATTAAATAAGTGGAAGATAATGAAAATTATTTATGAACTTTTTGTTTATGTTTTACACTTTCTAAAGGAACTATACCTATACGATCCTATATTGGATTTATTATATTTTTTAATTAATATTCTTAAACATTGAAGTAATATCAATTTATTTAAAGTATGGTTTGTTATAACTATTAGCCCTAGATCTGATGGATTAGATCCTCTGACTTCCTATCCCTAAAACCCCTAAATTGTAATCATAGATCAAATACAAAAACAATTACAAAACAATTCTTCAAGAGACAACCTGACATGGTTTCCTTAATAACTCCAAAACTCTAAAACAATAATAAAGACTAAGAATAATATTTTCATGCACGGTAATCTTCATAGATATCATGAAAATTAGAAATTGAAAAATGAATCAGCAAGCTTCAGCTTCTTTAGAAGCATAAATCTCTTTGAATGACTGGGAATTTATTGGTGATCTCCCAACAATCATCTTAATCTCCCAACAATCATACTCTCTTTAATTTCTTCAAAAGTACTTGGACACCTGGAACTAGACATATCATAACGATCTTCCAAACATAATGTCAAAATTCATATTGATTTATTCCATTATAGTGAAAAAAGTATTCCTTACATTTGAACTAATTTTTACGTATTTTTAATATAAACAAAACAAGTTTGATGGACTGCCTTATGTTTGTCATTATGAATATATAAGTGTGAATCCAAAATTTACCAGTATCAGTATTAGTTCAATTGTTAAGACATTTTCATTATAAATGTCATGGAAATTTTTTTAACTTTTGGTAATAATAATGATGGATTCAATTAATTGGGCACATGCTCATTATGATAATTTTAATGAACAATAATGTTTATTCTTGAATTCAAAGAAACTTATTCTAAGTTTGGTAAAACATAATGTTTTTTAAATAACATACTAAAAATATTTATACATAAAAAGTTAGTAAAAATGTTTTAATAAAGTCTTTGTGATTTTCAAAACAAAAGGAATGGAAAATTAATAAATAGTATTTCTAACTCAACAATCTCCCCATTTCAGGAAAGAAAAAACCACATGAATTTAATGAAAAATAACTTTCTAAAACATACAGTTCATGTTCTTTTGAGTTCTTCATATTTACATTCAACTAATATAAGCTTAACTCCTCCTGATTTTATAACTCTTTTAAATGTGATGGAGAGTATTATGTTGAATACCATTAATTCCCACTTAGGATAAAAAATTCCCATAAGGATTGAATTTCCCCCCTTAAATTAATACATCTTCTTTATTAAAAATTATTCTTACTAAAAATTTTCTCCCCTTTCTTATAAATATTAATTTTGGGATAACTTATCCTTTGTAAATACTTTCTCTATGAATAATAATATTCCTCCCCTAAAAGAATATTTTCCCCCTTTTTGATTTTAAAAATGAATGGGGAAATGTATTGAGTTTCATGAATTGTCAGTGAGGAAAACAATAATAATATGATGAACTAACTATTCATCTATAAGAAATATGAAATAACATTCAACCAATCATAGTTAGAAAAAAATATGTAAATATTTTATTTAGATGAAAATAATGATTCATTCATAAAAAAATGATACACATATTTTTACAAAAAACAAAATATAACAAGAGTTCAAAAGGAAAGATTTAATCATTATTCATTAAATATTTCACAACGATTTTCCTTTTCTTAAACTATTTTTGATCCTCTTTAAGATTTTCTATTCTTTCTTCTTGAGTCTGAACTTTCTTAGATAACTCATTGTTATCTTTTTTCAAAATTTTGAACTTATATTCACAGGATTTGAGTCTAGTTGTCTCAAGCTGAAAATATGGGATCTCCCCTTCACAATTTTTATTTTATAAGACTGATTATCCCTAAAAACTTCTACAAACATAACGCTTTCTTCCATATATATTTTAATGATATTATATTAATTGGTAGATTCATTCAAAAACTTCTTCAAATATTCAAAATTTTCCTCATATAACTTTTTATCAACATCTACTTGATGTGAATATTTTAAAACCTTATTTCATGCCTTTTGGTGTGCTTGAGAACTTTCTTGTAAAATATTAAAATCTGAATCATTCTAGATAACATGTTTTATTATCATCTTTAATGATTCTGAATTTTGATCATAACTTTCCGAAATAATTCCACTTCTGGATTCAAGTATTATGAAATAGAATTATTACTATGAATCTCTTTAAATGTTGAATTATTTAATCAAATCCTTGAATAGTAACTATTTTCATTGAATCTGATTCTTCTTTCTCAATTTCAAGGAGTTAAGAATATATGGTTCTGATTTCAACTACCTTTCCTTTCCATTTATGAACTGTCTTACAAACTTTTTCACCAATTTCTTTAATGTAGGATAATTATATTATATCCCTATAATTGGTGTTATCTTTATCATCATATATCCTCGAATTTTCTTTTTCCACATCATTATTGGATGATGATTGGGCTTCTTCCACTAAAAATTCTTCCATTTTAAAATTTTGAAATTTTTTTATTGACTTGGTATGGAAATTGCAATGATGATACCTACATATGAGATGAATGTACCGATTATTCATCAAGAACTACAGTTACCAATTCTCCATCAAGAAATTTACCATTTTCTTTATTGGTTGCCGATGGAATATCAGCATAAACAGCTGCAAGTTCCTTAAAAACAAAATCTACTTCCAAGTTCACCTGATCTGTATGCGATAAATGTAAATAAAAATTCTCTGAATCTCTCTCAACATCCGTTTAAATATTTTAAAAAAATATGATAATAAATTAACATTTTCTTTGTCTTTTTAATTTTGGAATTTTATTATAAGGTATTAGCATAATGTATTCTTAAATATTTGGCCTCTTTTGGGTCAATTTTGATAATAAGATACCTTGGTTACCTCTCAACCTTTTTCTTTATCAAGTCATCCCTTATCTCTTCAGTAACTTAATTTTATTTCTTTTATTTCTTAGGTAGGACATATCTAGACATTATTTTCTTCTTTTTCCTAGCCTTCTCATTTTTCATTAATGGTTTTGGTTTTTATGCCTCCCCACCAAGATTCTTAATAATTATTTGTTATTTGGAATCAAAAGTAAATATAATTCTCTTCATTGTATCATAAATAATGTATAAAATATTCATCCTCTTTATATTTTATTTATTTTCTAGATTGAAAAATTTCATGCATTCATCAATTAAATTTCTTAATAATGTTTAAAACATAACAATCTTTAACTTGATGGATCTTGTCACTGATTGTTTTATGGTAAGAAAGTTGAATCTGTAAAAATTTAACTTACTCGTGTTTAATAGATAATACAAAAGGAAAATATCAGATAATTTAAGTTTATCTCTATCTCATTACCATGGAATAATAAACATTTTCATCCATAGAGTGATTACACAATTTTTTGGGGTAAGATGGATAACTTTTTAAACATTTTTGTAATGGTAAAACAAAGAATATATTTTTTCATTTAATTAATGTTACCAAGATCATCAAGAAGTTTGTGTGAAGGGAAAAATAATCCACTTATTTTCAAATTCCAAAAGGACGTGAAGCCTTCATATAATATAACTTGTATGTTTTTCACTTCATAACAAAAGAGAATTTTCCAATTCCTTCATCCTTAAAAATTTTAATTAAATCATAAAATCTTTAACAAGATCAATTTTGAAAAAAACAGAACCCATTTCAAAATTTTCAACACAAATAGATTCCCAAAATTGAAATATAATAACTATTTTCAGAGAAGAATCATACTTTTCATAAAAGGATCCTTTTACTAACCATTCTCATAAAATTAACCAATTATTGTAATTCTCATCAGAAGCCATCATATTGAGACAATGACTAGAAAAATTAAAATTAGTGATTTTCTGGACTTGGAGATTTAAGGGAAGTAGAAACTCAAGGTCCAAAAGATATGTCCCACTACTATGGGACTTGGGGGGACCCTTTATAGAGATAATCAAGTTACAATTAATCTTCATAAAATTTATCTGATGGTTGATATTAAAAATCTTATGATCTTATGACTAAAATTCATCTGATGAAAGATTTAAATTATTTTTATACTCTCAGCATTTTTAAAAAATTATCATATTGGGATTGAATGTGATTATGAAAATTTAAAAAAACCCATAATGAAATTTTTATAAAACGAAATGTAACAACAACAATAAAATTACTAACATAATGAGAAAATGTTATAACTCGAAATTAAAAAGGATATACCTTTCATAGAAAAGATATTCACCAGTATAGATGACTTATTCTTCTTAGTTTTTAGTAAATATGATAGTTTGTTTTATAAATCATTAAATAAAAAGGTTTTCAAAAAACGTATAAATATAGATATTTTTTAGAAATATAATAATTATGTTTTTAAGAAAACTTTTTGTAATAGTTTTAGTAGAAAAAACTATTATAATTATTTTAAAATTTGAAAACATAATAGAAAAATACGAGTTTAGAAAAAATCTACAATGTTTTAAGATTACAAAAATACTTTTAATGACTCTAACTCTGAAAACCATTTTAAACATATATGAATCTTGAAAACTTATTATGATAATTTTTTTAAGAAAATAGTATTTTTAGAAAACTAAAAAGTTTTTGAAAAACAACAAACACATGTAGTCCCCCTATGAAAGGAGTAAATTAATTTAAGGATAGGGGTAAAGAAGAAGTAGATATTTAAGATCATTTTACATTGATAATTCTTATCTTCTTTTTAATATATTCAAATCTATCGAAAGGAAGAGGTTTTGTAAAAATATAATCAAATTGATTTTACATTCTGATGAATTTTACAATGATATCACATTTTAGTGTTTGATCCATAAGAAAATGATGTATTAAATCTATGTGTTTAGAACATGAGTGGTTTAATGGGTTTTGAATTAAAGTAATGACACTTATATTGTCACAAATTATTTATGTTTTTTTAAAATTAATGCCAAAGTTAGTGAATGTGTTTTTCATCCAAAACAATTGAGAACAACAACTTATAACTGCTACATATTCACCTCCAATAGTGGAATGTTCTACTGAGTGTTGTTTCATACAAGACCAAGAAACTAAAGAATCTTATAATAGCTAACATGTCTCAGATTTACTTTTCCTATCCATTCTACAACAACCAAAGTCAGAATATGGAAAACCTTTTTATTCAAAAACATTTCCAGAAGTATAGAAAATTCATAAAACTATAGTTCTTTTAAGATAACAAAAAATTCATTTAATTACTTTTAAATGGGATTATATTAGATTGGTTTGATATTTTACACATAAGAATACATAAAAAATTATATTTGTATGACTACCAATTAAATATAGTAAAATTCTAATCTTACATCTAAAAGTATTTGGGTCAACTTGTTGTCTATCTTCATCAATATCAAAGGTATTTTAGGTACCAATAATAGTAACAATACTTTTAGTATTTTTATATCCAAATGTCTTAATAAGGTATTTGATATACATATACATATACATATATATAATTATATATATTCCTTCTAGTTTTTGGGATATTTTAAAACCATGAAAAAAATGTTAACTCACTCGTTATACTCATCCCAAACTCAAATTTCATAAGATCTGGATAGGTTTCTATAAATTTTTTATATGTTTATCTAAATATAATTTAATTAAGATATATTTGGAATGTCATAATATTTTCTTAAGTTCTTTTATAATATTTGTTAGATTAATAGCTCCCTTAATAATTTTTTTTGAAATAAAAATAATGTTAACCCATCATATCAGGCTCTAGGGAATTATTTATATCTATATAAATATTTGGTAAGTTTATAAATATATTCAAGATTTTTTTTCAAAACCTGGGGTTGTTCAACATAAACTTCCTTCCTAAAATATTTATTATGAAAATCACACTTAACATCAATTTGAAAAATTATGAAATTAAATAATACTGTAAAGGCTAGTTGAATACGAATTTCTTCAATTCTTGCTACTATTGAAAAGGTTTCTTCAAAACCTATGAATTCTTGTTGATTATAAAATTTTACAATAGTTCTGGCTTTATTTCTAATAATAATTTTATTTTCTTGAAATTTGATTCTAAAAAACTATTTTACTCTAACTATTTAAGTGTATTTAGGCCATTCAACTAGAATGCAGATGTTATTCCTTTAAAATTAATTGATATCATATTGAATTACATTAATCCAATCCTTATCACCTAAAACATCTTTAATATTATTAGGTTTAAATTAGGATAAGAAAGGTGGATCTTAAATTTCATTTCTTAATGAACTTGTGGTCCCAACTAGTTGATCTACATCAACAATGATACTATCATTTGGGTGGTTCCTAAGAAACAACTAACTTCTTGGATTTTGAAAAGACTATTATTCAACATAAGATAAAAATCCTCCAAAGGAATAACATCAGAAACTATTTCATGAGTTACATCCTTTTGAGAATATGTTTCTAAAATTTGTTGAAAACCAGTTTCTGAAATCACATTCGAAGATGTTGGTTGGGGTATTTTGAAAATGAAATGGTATGTTTCAACAAACATAACAAGAACTATTTCATCAAAAGTACAAGTATTCTAATTAAAAACATTATATACCTTAGAAGTAGCGTAATAACATAAAAATATTCCTTTATCGGGTTTGGGTAGAAATTTTTGTAAGTTATATTTTGTTTTCAAGATGAATACTTTTCATCCAAAAACCATTAAGTGAGATATATTTTGTTTTATTCTTATCCACAGCTCATAAGTAGTTTATTAAGAAAATTTTCAATTAAAACTCGATTTATAGTATAACAAGTAGTACTAACTTCATCAACACATAAATTTTTAGAAATTGAGTATTCACTCAACATGGTTCTAGTTATTTCTCGAAGAATTCTATATTTTATTTCAACAATACCATTTTAAGGGAGCTCTAGGAGTTTAAAAGTTATGATCAATACCATTCTTATTACGAAAAGTTTCAAAATAATAATTTTCAAATTCTCCACCATGATCAATATGAATTGTTATCAAGGGAAGGTTTTTCTCTCTTTTAACTTTGGCTAAAAACCTTTTAAAATAAAAAATCTTCATATTTCCTTATGAGAAAATAAACCCAAGTATATATATTATTATCATCAACCAAGACATATATATTGTATTTACCACCAATATTTCCATTTTGTGAAGGAAAAAAATAAATCCCTATCCCCTAAATGTAAATTATTAGATTTTGAGAAATCACTAATAGATTTAATACATGACTTATATTACTTACTGTATCGACAAGGGTCATATATATTTAAAGAATCAAATCTATGCTTTGGTAGAACCTTAAAAATTCTTTTCATAGGTTTCATAGTTGAGTTTCTAAGGTTATAATTTCCTAAAATTCCATTCCAAAACAAATATTGATCTACCATTTCACTTAGTAAAGTTATGTATTGTATCTTAAGGTCTTTTAAGTTAAGAGTGTAAACATTATCATGCCAATTGGAACAAAGAATAAATTCAACCTTGGAACTATGTTCTATAAATTTATCATTCTTAAATTTTACAGGAAAAAATTCATCACATAATTTACTTATTCTTATAAGAATATTATTAATATATTTAATAAATATTACATTTAAAATTAAATATTTTACTAGAAGAACAATGTTACCAATACCGATAATATTTTCTTGAGTGTTATCCCCGAAAGTAACTATTCTAGCTTTCATCTTATAATATTTTCAAAAAATTATTTGTTACTAGTCATATTATTATACCATCCAATATCAATGTA